>RQTK01000993.1:84806-116850 GCA_003991915.1 Elysia chlorotica | reverse complement strand
GAGAGAGAGAGATGTAGCGGAGAGATAAAGTGGGTGAGAGAGACAGACCGACCGACCGACCGACAGATAGACAGACAGTGTCTGACTGTGTGGCTTGTAGCACGCACCGCCACCTTCTGAGAGACGCACACGACACACACGATAGCAACCGCAACTGCATGACATGCATGTGCCTGGTCTTTGGAAATCTCCGATCAGATAAAGATTTTAAGTCAGGGACGCGAAAATGGGATGGGCTTTAGGCGAGGACTAACTCCGACTAAGTGCTTCTTTTGTTTGTTGTGTGCATTCTCTACCCCCACCCACCGTACCCCCCCGCCCCTCAATCCCCCCCTTTCAAACACACACACACACACACACACACACACACATCTTAACCTTTCGAAAAAGAGGAAGAAAAACAAGAAAATGACAAGAGCAGTTTAAATTAAATAATTTGAGGTTGAAAGTTTATCGTCCATTATAATCATCTGCTACTAAACGCTCTAGTCTTTAAATTTTCCAGGTTTTTCTCTCTACTAATATTATTTTTATTCTACGAACTTTCCTGTAATACAAAAAAAAAACAATCAACAAATACCAAGTGGTTAATTGTCAATGCATGCTGAAGATCATAGATAGATAGAAATGGGGAAAGTTTAAGAAATAGGGACTGAAACTTTCTCTCTTTCGAACGCCAAGGGCTAGCGAAGCGGCGAGGACAGACCCCATCACGGAACGTCGACAGAGAAAAGTGAGAGAAGAGGAGTCACCGGAGGGCAATCCCGAATCTAACCACACTGAAAGAGCAACAGAGAGACAGGACACAGAGAGGGAGGGGCCCCAGGTGACTTGTGGAAACCCCCATGTTAGTCCCTCAGGCGACCTCGCCTAGCCCTCGCCCTCGCCTAGCCCTCGCCCTCGCCTCGCCTCGTCTAGCCCTGTGTCCCCTCATTACAATAGTGGGTTTGCGATCATCAAAACAATAACAGATGACATAACCATGCCTCTCGGGGCTCCGTCGGTGTAGGGATAGACTCTAATTGGACACCGGTGTAGATAGCCTAATCTCTAGTCTTCGTTTTCGCCTTGGGGTCCGCTTTCCGCAAGGCTTGTAATCTTCCCTTTCACCCATCTCTCGTCTGCTTTTCCTATCGCCGCGACGTATGCCTAGCGCCTAGGCCCGACTAGTTTCGCCTAGCTGGACGGAAGTTTCACTGACTCAAAAAAAAAAAAAAGTCCTGCCAATATGGTGTACTTTTGACGGATCTTAATTTTTTTTAAACTGGATATTTGGATGGTGTTTTTATTCAGTCTGGTTTATTTTTTATGTGAATTAACCCACTTTTTCTGTCTCTTTGTCTTTGTGATAAATTATGCTATTTATTTTAAAACTGTGTTGGATATTTCTCTAAACAACCCCCTTCACACCGAAGTAACAAATACATGTGCTGTTTTACGTAACTCTTGATAATTATAGTCACTGGCTTTATTTTATAGGCACAAAAAATCGATAATAATAATAATAATAATAATAATAATAATAATTTTCTCTCACTACTACTACTAATAATAATAAAAATAATAATGATAATGATAATAACAATAATAATGATAATGATAATAATAATAATAATAATAATCATAATAATGTATAATTTTTTATATATCGCATAACCACCGCTGTTAGGTTGTGTTCCGTGAGCTTTACATTGCTCAAAATTGTTTGAAAAAATATCAAAGCTTACATAAATATTACTGGTATAAAAATATTATAAACATTCATATTCTGATTATTAAACGCAAAATTTAACTCTTATAGCCCATTAAATTTTGTTATTTCAAAAACCCCATAACACTAAGAGTACACACGTGTATAAAAAGTAATGTAATTATTTTACATTATATCGTCCGTTTTCTTCATTTGAACACATGAGAGAGTTGGCAGTTCCAGTTTGCCCGCGTGTGTTTTCAAACAGGTCTACCGCCGTCGAAGTAGGCCTATATCTAGTTACGCCAGACTAGCGGACGCTTTGAACGGACCGCCAGTGTGACTGTGACCGACCACACGACTAGAGTATGTGACCCTTCGCGACCCCTCTCTCTCTCTTTCCGTTCGCCTCGCTTCAAAACTAATCCTTTGTCCCTCCCTATTATCCCCATGGTCCCTCCCAAGGTTTACGTTCCTCCCCTCCCTCCTCCCCTTTTTTCTTCTTTTAACTTCCCAACTTCCCTTCCGCTTCTTTAGTTCTTGATCTGACTGTAAAGTTCATGCCTAGAGTGTCTAGGCTCAGACTAGGGTGGCGAAGCGTCTGTCGCAACCAGCCATATCACACGCCGTGGCTGTTTAGTGTTTAGGCCAGCATAGACAGGATTTTTTAGTTTTACTTTTCACTCAGTTTTCATTCTCGGGTCCCACGCAGGATATTTGAACCTGAGAAAAGTACAATACCGAAGTGTAGGCTCTCTTTCGGTGAATACAAATCTAGACTTGTAGTGAGGTTTGAACTTTATTTTGTGCTTGATTTAGAATAACTATAGGCCCTAATTAAGAGTTTTTACAGCTCGACCGAGACCTAGATTTAGATCTATTACTTAGATATTTCTTACCTAGATCTAGTAGATCTAGATTGGGAAATGTAGAATCTGGAATCTTAGACTAGTTACAATACCTCGCAACTGTGTTAATTCAGTTAGCCTTGTGCTTTTTCAGGGTTGACATTCAAGTCTTTCCTGTTGGATTATTGTTCACCACGGTATTCAATAACGGACTTTATCGCCATTTATATAACGTCTGAAAACTCAAACCGGTATTCTCTTCATAGATCTAAGCCACGGTAAATTCCTAAATCTATGGACAGGTCATAGGCTATCAAACCTAGATCTAGATTAACTCTAGATTTCTAAATCCAAACGCTAGCTCAGATGTTATTATGTTGACGTTTATGAGAAAAAAATGTAAAACATCCTTCAGATCTAGAGCTAAAAATCTAGATCTAGAATCTAGGTCTTATCAAGGTATTGTCTTTTCTTTCTTCCTTTCTTGTTTTTTTTTTTGTAATTTCTTAGTAAATTTTACTATCGTTTGAATCTAGAGCTAGTGTGGTCCAGATATGGATCTAGATCAATCATTTTTGTTCTCTCTAATGAAAAATTTAGGGCGAGATCTAGATCTAAGACTATTATGAGATCAAAGCATTAGTGCTATCTTGGTAAATTTATTTAATATATAGGCCTAGATCTATACATATATTCACGAAATGTCTTTAGTTGGTTATTGTAGTTTTCTTGTTTCTTTGTAATGTTTTTCATTTCTATCTGAAGGAGAAGAAAAACACGTCTGGTATTAAGTTTGAAATTAAAACTAGATCTAGTCTTTAGGCATATTTCCTTCACGTCCGCCTTTCCTTACTTTTAGGGAGTTTAAGACTATTGTGGGACAGGTGACGATGAACTTAACTTCGGGGTCAGGGGGTCCATGGATGTATTGACCTAAGACACTCCCTGTTTCCCCTGTCTACACTGGCTGTGAAGAATCTGTCTTCCTACAGTATAACATGGGAGGTTAGCCTAGCATGTTTCTCTTCCTCTCTCTCTCTCTCTCTCTCTCTCTCTCTCTCTCTCTCTCTCTCTCTCTCTCTCTCTCTCCCTCTCTCTCTCGATCTCTCAGTTTTCTCTCCTCTCTCTCTCCCATCTCTCTCTCTCTTTCTCTCTCTCTCTCTCTCTCTCTCTCTCTCTCTCTCTCTCTCTCCCTTTCACAGTATAGCCGTTACTGTGCTGGCATGCCGTAAAACAAAATCTCACTCTCTAGTTTCCTTTCTCTCTCTCTCTATTTTTTTTTTTTTTTTAAGTCTCAACACCGCATTGGATAAAGTTAATATTAAAGTAAGCACCATTATTTTGCGCTATCTACTGTAAATCAACAAAATTTCTAAACTATCTGGAAGTGAGTTTTTTGGGTATCACATGTATTTTTATTTTTTTTTTGGTACTAGATCTAGTTACCTCAGCATTTTGTCCACCACGTAGTTATATGTCTACTACTTAAAAAAAAAAAACGTTACCAACGGGAACAGAAGGAAGGTGACAAAAAGGCTGTCCAGTTATAACAGTTAGGCTACTAATGATTTACCTGCACTCATCTGTATTCTTTGAATAGTCAAGGACCATATCATTGTAATAAATACTTCATCTTACAATTAATAAAATTAATTTATATAAGCTTTTGTCTATTTAAAAACAATGTGAGTGCAGTAGATCTAGATCTAGTTCTGATTCTAGACAGAAATATAATCGCGGTTTGATCTCGTTAGCCTTGCCAGTTTCCTCCAGGTCTATTACATTGAGGTCAAGGCTAGCCTATCGGCCTAACCAGCAGACACCAAGGGAGTGTCACTAGCGGCCTCGGTGACTTGGGTGTCCTACTGTCCCCTAGTTATAGAAACACCCTTTACCCTTTACGATCAGTATTATAAAAAAATACGACAAAGAAAGACGAAATCTTAGAACACTCGTGACAATGGGGGAAAATGTGTGTTTTGTTGTTGTCGTTGTTGTTGTTTTTTTCAAATAGAAAACATGTTCCCATCCCTTCTGCTTTGTTCCTCACATTGTCTTGCCTACTAGTCCTTCTTTTCCTCCTTTTTTTTCTTTTTTCTTCTTCTTCTTATTCTTATTCTCCTCCTCCTCCTCCTCCTCCTTATTCTTCTTCTTCTTCTTCTTCTTCTTCTTCTTCTTCTTCTTCCTCTCTTTCTTCTTTTTCCTATTCTCCGCCTTCTTCTTTTTCCTTTTTTTCCCTATTCTTCTTCCCTCTTTAATTGCACTGAAAGTTTACAATATATGCCTTTGTGTCACAATAATACTTCATTTAAAAAATGAAAGAAAATAAACAGAGCAGAAAAACACCCGGATTTAGATCAAACTCCTTTCTGAAAACAATGTGCATACGTACACGCAGATCTTTTGTTTCCCTTCCTTGTCCTCACGTTCCGTCTGTTTAATGTCTTGTCTTGTCTATTTGACATTAACTCTACCGTTATCACTTTATCAGCTCCTCGCTAAAGTAAACCAAGGCGTGTTATCAAGATAAAATAAAAAACATGTCACAGAGATGTCAGATAGTGCTTATAACATAATGTAAACAACTTCCCTCGTTATAACTAGATCTATACAATCTTTGTTCTTTGTTCTTTGTCTTGTCTTTTTTTTTTTATAAAGTTGGATTTTAGCATTTCTTAGAACCACTTTGCTTATTGAGATTAACAACCTGGGGAATTTCTTTTTCCTTTCATACACTATACGATTTCTTTAGGTTGGGTAGTTTGTCAACGACGGAGAGAATTAATTTTCTTCTTTTTTTTTCAACCAGTGGGCAGCTGTCTTTCTGTTCTTTTGAAAGGTTGCTTTTTCTTATTTCTTATAATTTTATTGCTTGATTTAAAATCTAAATAAGTTGATGAATTCTTTGAACTCCACGATCGTTGTTCTTCTCTTCTTCGTCTTAAAAACAATTCTCTGAAATTTTTTAAATGTATGATAAATTTCGTACTTCACCATTTCTGAGAAATTTCCGCTCCTCGTCTTACATCTTACCAGGAAGGGAAATTAAAATTCTCCTTAAATAGTTTCCAGGAATTTTTTTTACCCTCAAATTTTTTGTTTTATTTGTCATAAATTTCGTACTCCGCCAAGTTGAGTTGGTTTAACGTCCAACATCAACTCTATAATTATAGGCTATATTGCTGACGGACCCCAAGACTGACGTCTGACAATATGTGCTGCCACATACGAGGCAGGTCGGGGATACCACGACTTCTGTCTCAGCTGATCACATACTGACACTGATCGAACCAGTAGGGGACGAAATCGCCGGGGCTCGAACCACGTATCACCTGCATCGGAGCCGATGTTCTACCCGAGAGATACCGCACCCCCACCCACCCCCGCCATGAAAGTGAGAGAGGGAAAGACGACCACAACCACACAGCTAAAAAGTCTGTCTACATTAATTTTTCTTATCAGAGGGCAGTTTATCTCTTGTACACACAGACAGGGAAATCTGAGAAGCCATCGCTTAATGGATGACGCCGTTCTGTGAATCCAGCCACACGCGACTACTCGGCTAAAAAGTCTTTAGCGTGAGAGAGAGAGAGAGAGAGAGAGAGAGAGAACCATAAACCTAAAAGTATTTACCGTGAGAGAGAGAGAGAGAGAGAGAGAGAACCATAAACCTAAAAGTATTTACCATGAGAGAGAGAGAGAGAGAGAGAGAGAGATACCACCACAACCACACTTCTGAAAAGTCTTTAGCGAGAAGCTGTGGCTTTTAGCCTTAGAATGTCAAGACCACATCTGCTGCACTTTTAGAGTACCTTAAGTACATGACATGAACAACGTTGTGGTAAACTTCAGACCCATCTCAAGTTAAGAAAATAAGAAGGTTTACGACGAGTTGTAAACTTACCACAACGTTGTACTTACGACCCAATATTCGGGGCGCGGTGGCCCTGGTGTAAAACATTGGCTTCCGACGCAAAGGGTCTGGGTTCGAGTCTTGGCGTTTCGCTCCCTAATTGTTGGGCCGGTGTCAGTTTAATGTGACCGAGACAGGAGTCATGGTATCTCCACCCTGTCTCGTGTGTGGCAGCACGACATATTGTCAGACGTCAGTCTTGGGGCCCGTCCACAATATAGCCTTTATATTGCTGATGTTGGACGTTAAACCAACTCAACAATTAACAATCGACCCCATTATTCTGATTTTGCGTAAGCACTCCATGTACATAATTATGGTTTAGGCCCATCTACATATCCATCTCTATTGCTTCGAGGTCTTCGGGAAATTTGAGAACCGGTCGCCAAGGTTAGTGGTTCGTCGGATTTTCATGTAGGCAGTGAAATTTGGGTTGGAGTTGGAGCTAAAATTAAGGTGGTTTTTTTTTTCAGACCGTTTAGTTTTATGCTTGTACATGTGTGCTGGTATAGAAAACGCTTGTTTGGGTCCGCTAGGACATGAAATACAATGTTGGAACACGGAAAGCGAGAAATAGGTAAAGGAGAGTCTGAGAGAAAGGCAGAGAGAAGAAAAAGAGAGAGAGAGAGAGAGAGAGAGAGAGAGAGAGATTTTAACATACCATCTGCTGCTCGCTACCAGAATATATTGAACTCCGTTAGATCCATATATAATAATATTATACCACAGACTGTGTAAATATCGTACAGTATTTTACTATACTCTCTGACGTCTAGGCACTAATCCTCATTGATCTATCTTCATCTATCGACCATGGACACTCACTAAAGCCCCATCACAATCAGTGACAATGGTATTGTTCATACACATACGCTCCTACACACATGATCACCGCAGATCTATAATGTACTATCTCATGTGTAAAACAAAATGATGATAATGATAATTTATAATAATAATAATAATAATAATAATAATAATAATAATAATAATAATAACAATGAAAGCGAAATATTTAGATTATTCCTGAAATGGGATCTAAAGACATAGCACGTAACATGTGTATAGATCCGGAGTGTGTACTGTAGGGTGTGTTAACACACTGGTCCCGCTATAACACATACGTACATGCAATTGTCCCGGATGTGCTTGCAGATATAGATCAATGACACATCTCAGTGAAAACAAAATAATTGTGCTTTCAAATCGCGTGCTTGTCAGGTAATTGGAGAAGCTGGACCTGTCTTCTAGTTCTAAACCGTTTTGGTGGTGTTTGTGTGTGTGTGTGTGCGTGAAAGAGAGAGAGAGAGAGAGAGAACACTATATAGGCTATATTGTGGACGGAGAGAGAGAGAGAGGTTGTGTGTACAATGAAGTATTAAAACCTGAATATAATGAGATTTGATTGACTGCTGAATAGAAGTCCCGTTGCTCTTAGATCTAAATCTATAGTACATTGGTCTCTCTCTCTCTCTCTCTCTCTCTCTCTCTCTCTCTCTCTCTCTCTCTCTCTCCTCTCTCTCTCTCTCTCTCTCTCTCTCTCTCTCTCTCTCTCACTCCCCATCTCTCCCTGTTACTGCTCTCTTTTTGACACATCTCTCTAGAACACATTTCTAGTTTTCCCGCTGTTTTGACCTGTTCTTAATTCATCGTGTACACGGACATATAAAATTTATGTGAACCCCCAACCGCTAAATGGTGGCACATTGTTACAGCCTTTTGTCCAGATTCGGCGACTAGATCTAAATAGGTCAAGTTTCTCTCGACAGTCGGCATAAGTGGTTGGTTTGTTTGAGCACGGCATTCGAGTCAAGTCGTCTTGAGCAGCGGGGTTCACACCTCTCGATGCTGGAACGTCAAGACCTGTAGATACCAAATCATTTAAATATACACATTGTGGTATTGGTTTTTAGCGACTTGTTCACATTTAATATCAGTTTCTATAAATATGTAATGAAATGAATCTTGTAGATACACAATCATTTAAATACACGTTGTGATATTAGGTTTTCAAGGAAGTATTCACAAATCATATCAGTTTCTAATAAGAGATCATAAGATGTATCCCGATATGATTCTATTTTGTACTGAATTTTTTCCAAAATTTAATCGGAACGATGGAACTCTTGTTCTAAGTAATCTAAGGGCCAGAAACCACCTAATGTGGTGGGCTTGTGTGGTGTATACAATGACGAACTGCATATTACAAAACAAGCTCAATTGTTTTATCACCACTACAGGACATAACCAGTCTTGGGGCCCGTCCGCAATATAGCCCATACAATTATAGTGCTGATGTTGGACGTTAAACCAACTTAACTACAACTACAACTGCCCCTGCAAAACAAAACAAAAACCAATGGTGTTTTTTTTTTCTTATAATCTTTTAAACTTTTCGCTAAACAGCTGCTGTTCATCTCCGTTTAACTTTATGAATAATTTGTTATGCTCCTTTTTTGCGTCCGATCCCGGATTACTGTCAACAGACTGAATGCTACCATGCTCATAAAACACTATTACACTAAATAATATTTCCGTTCACGGATCGAGATCTCAATTAGTAATTCATATTATATGTAAACATGCCACATGTTGCGGGAAGTAAAGGGAGCGCGGTGACCCTGGGGTAGAACATCGGCTTCCGACGCACTGGCTCCGCGGTTCGAGCCCTGGCGATTTCGCTCCCTACTGGTTAGGTCGGTGTCAGTTTAATGTGACCGGCTGAGACAGGAGTCATGGTATCCCCGCCCTGTCTCGTGTGTGGCAGCACATAAATTTGTCAGACGTCAGTCTTGGTGCCTGTCCACAATATAGCCTATATAGTGCTGATGTTGGACGTTAAACCAACTCAACTACTGCGGGAAGCAGACATAAAGTCCAAAGATTGAAAGTCATATGACCCTTCATGGCGAACTTGAGTCTCGTGGTCTAACCCACCGACCATTTTTATTTGGTCAATAAAGTTCAATGTACAATCAATGGTGACGCTGGTTCGGTAGGCCTATACCAAATAAACATGTTGTCATTAGTGTTTGGTTTGCGTCATTTACAGCTGGTAATCGTACTTTGAACGCTGTGCACATGAAATGTTTCGACCTACAGGACATTATAGGGAAGGTTGTCTAGGGGTGGGGTGCGAAGAGAAGAGAAGAGAGAGAGAGAGAGAGAGAGAGAGAGAGAGAGAGAAATGAGGGATGGTGGTTTGATGTACGTCCACGGATGGTTAGCTTGAGTTCATTTCCTTGGCTTTCGTCAATACTATAATATGTTTTCAATGCTTTCTTTGTAAACAAAACAAAAAAAGTGCAACCTTCCAAGACCAAAGCTCTATCGACTGGGCTTATCTAACGCCATCTAGTTCTTCCTCTCTGTAAGAACGGTGGACTGTCGCAAATGGTAGAGCGGTAGGTCCCCAGTTCGGAATTATGAATATGTTTGTCCGATTTTCTCACAACTGGTTGGTTCTGTGTCGGTATATTATGACCGACTGATACAGGAGTCCTGGCATCCCCGCTCTGTCTCTGTGTGGCAAGCAACACGTAAAATTATCAGACGTTAGTCTTGGAACCCATCCACAGAATACTTTTCTGTACGCACCTGGTGGGCCACAAGAAACCAAGGTAACTCAACTCCTCCCTGAGACAGATGGAGGAGAGAGAGGGGGAGATAGGTAGATAGATAAATAGACAGAGAGAAAGAGAGAGAGAGAGAGAGAGAGAGAGAGAGAGAGAGAGATAGAGAGAGGAGACAGGTCAAGGTACTATAGATTTAGATCTAAGAACAACGGGACTTCTATTCAGCAGTCAATCAAATCTCGATGTTGTTGAGATGCTGTATCACATCCCGCTACTAAAATACTGTTCCCGTGTGAGAGTTAGCACTAGCAGCTATTGACCTTGTACTGTTGTAGCTCTGGTTGTTGATTGATTTCCTGGCGTGTCCTGGTGTGTTGTGTAATCGATAGATCAACAGGTGGAGATCACAGACGTGTGTGGACGGATGATCGGTCAGGATTACCGGCGACAGCGCCACCTACACATGTCGGGGCGGGCTAGTCTCTGCACTCTAGTCACAAGTCACCGCAGGGTTTAAACGTGGAAACACAGTGGATGTCGCACCATCTCGCCCAAGCTTCTCTTTTTTGCAGCGAGAATTTATTTCATATGAAAAGTGTTACAGTAAACAGAGTAGAAGCCTAAAAAAAGCCCGCCTCTTTTGTCGCCTTTCCTCATGGTGCTAGATCTAAGCGCTGCGCTTAGATCGAGCGTCAACAGGTGCGTGGTCGCCTGAAAGTTGACCGGAAATGAAGTAGGCCCGTATTTTGAGCTGGACATAGATCTGTAACCAGTGATCGTAGCGAAAATCTGAAAACAGATTCGTAATCAGCGATCCAAAATCAACAAAGTCTACGCGTACAGATGCTGAAAAAATGCATAATAAACAATTTCATAAAAAAATGTTTTTATTAGATTCAGACACCCACACATTGAAGAATGCACGGAATTTCCACCCCCGCACACTTTCCATGCCGTATACACTTTGGATTGTAGTGCCACGTATTATAATCATTATTTCAAACAAATCTATTTGTCGTCTATTTTTTCTTTTTGAGTGCAGCCATGTTAGTATCATCCATTGAAGTATTTTTCTTCATTCTCATTCTTTTCCTATAAGTATAACTGAAACAAATAAAATGAGTCGATGCTTCTACTTAGTTCTTGGCAATAATAACACACACTGTGAATTTTTCTCGTCACGTGATTTTGTCGCTCTGACGTTTGGAGGGAAGGTGCGACCCTCACTCTGTTTCTACCAGCTCGCCCTTTTTTCCGCGCAGTTTTATGTCGCCGATTTGTAGGGAAGGTGCGACCTCCACTCTGTTTCCACCCTTACACTAGACTAGATACTAGACCTAGACGTTTGCTTGAGAGATGGGTCAGGATTACCGGCGACAGCGCCACCTACACATGTCGGGGCGGGCTAGTCTCTGGACTCTAGTCATAAGTCACAAGTCACCGCAGGGTTTGTGATATTCAGGAAAAATATTGATGACATAAAAACGTCACTGGAGCATGGGGTTCAAGAGGGCGAGAGAGAGAGAGAGAGAGAGGGGGGGGAGAGAGTGAGGGGGATAGTGGGAGAGAACGACAGACAGACAGTGGGGAGAATGGGTGAGAAAGATAGAGAATTGGAAAAAAAAAAAGGGGGGGAGTGGGTCAGAAAGAGAGAAAGATTCTCTGGGTTTAACGTCTCCCATGTCCCCCAGAGGGATCCTATACGGCGACATTTTTTTCTTCTTATTAGTATTGCACATTTGCTTTTTAAGTCTAGTCCTGACAATGCTTTTGGTTAGACGTCGGTGCATGCAGATTCCCTTGTTACTTAACATCTTACCGCCTTCGTTTCTACTCTGGGTCCCGCTATCGTAAGGCCTCTGTTGACCAGGGAGATGACAAGGTTACTGGCCGCTCTTTTCGACCCATCTGTTTCAACAGCTTTCAATGGGGGCGCGGTAGACCTGGGGTAGAACGCCAACTTCCGACGCAGGAGGTCCGTGGTTCGAGCCCTGGCGATTTCGCCCTCTTACTGGTTTGTTCAGAGTCAAGGGGGCGCGGTAGCTCTAGGGTAGAACACCGGCTTCCGGCGCAGGAGGTCCGTGATTCGAGCCCTGGCGACTGGTTGAGTCGGTGTCAGTCTAATGTAAATGGCTGAGACAGGAATCATGGTATCCCCGCCCTGTCTTGTGTGTGGCAGCACATAGAATTGTCAGACGTCATGTCTCGGGGCCCGTAAACAATATAGACTCTATAGTGCTGATGTTGGACGTTAAACCTACGACTTCCACACCTTTCAAGACAACAAATGCATCTACAAAGGCGATTCGGTGTGAGGCAGCACGTGAAAATGTCAGACGTTATTCATAGAACCACGTCCACGACAAAGCACACCCATACTAAAGTGAATCCAAATACTCTGTGTAATTATTACCCCGTCTCAAGTTCTTGCCAAAGGGATAGTTGGAAGCGTCATTCGAGTGTCTTTAGAAATCAAATAGTAGGTTGTAAACCGCAGCCATCGAGTCATTGGAAAACAGTTATTGCGTTCAAGCTTTGATTTATAGGGTTGTAGATTAAGCTTTGTTTATGCTTTAGTGGGGCGAAACTGACTCAAGTGGTAGAGCGCTGGTCTCCAGATTGAAAGTTCCGTTGTTCGAATCCCACGATTGGTCACAAATGTTTTTGTCCTATTTCGTCGCCTACTGGTTGGATTGGTTTCAGTTTAATGTGACCAGTGGTTGAGACATGAGTTCAGGTCTCCCCGCTCTGTCTCTATGTGACTGGACGTAAATTGTCAGACGTCAGTCTTGGGTTTCGTCCACATTATACCATTTATAGTGCTGAATTTTGGCCAATTAGATGTTTGGCCGTCTCAACTCGTCAAGTTCTAACCAAAGCGATACTTGAACATGCGTTTTCAAGTGCTTCTCTTTAGAGCGAGTCTCTCTCTCTCTCTCTCTCCGGGTTTAAAGTTTCTTAGGTTCACCTAGAGGGTCCTACACGACATTTTCAAGTGGTTTAAACAAATAGTCGGTTATATACCACAACCATCAAGTCATTGGATTGATTGATTTTCGTTCAAGCTTTGGTTTTTTGGACGTCTAGATAGATAGATAGATAGATCTCATACAACAAACCACGAGCAAATGACTCACACGTTAAGCTCTGGGGTCGGTTTGCAAGTACAACGTTGTGGTAAGCTTACAACTTGCCTTAAGATGCAAAAAAGTAGGCTTACGAGTTACGACGTGTTGTAACCTACCACAATGTTGTACCTTTGGCCCTTGATCGGGAGATAAGGCCGGTTTGTTTGCACTCGGGATTTTTTTTTTAATCTCCTCCAAACAAGATCGTCTCGACCCGCTACTTTGATTGGTTCTGTCTGAGTCAGAACCACCACAATCGTCATATTGATTGAAAAGGCCCGTTACTTTGCCTGCGTTTTAGTTTGCGCAACAGATTGTCATGTGGGGCATTAAGTACAACATTGTAGTAACTTTACTTACACCCGCTCGTAAGCATTCTTATTCTTATGTCTTAAGACAAGTCGTAAGTTTACCAACCTAACGTTCTACTTACGACCTGGAGTGTTTAGGCTTAGGCTTCCGTTGCGTTCTTTGTTTCTCTGCGTCTAGACACTTCTATCACATAGATCTAGATTCTTATCATTATTATTATTATGGGGCTAAGAGTGCACGCACGCCACAGATGTGCTGTTATAAATACCCTGTAATAAGTTTCTTTGGTGTGTAGCCTAAGCGTGCGTGTGCTTGGTATGGGGGAAACCCGGTTTATGTAAACAAGTCGATTTCTTTCTTTGTTGCAATTTTTTTTAAAGTCCTGTGCAAAGCTATAATTATACATGTAAATATTGAGATCTTAAAGGAATTATAGTTGTGAGGGCCAGACAGCATAACTGTATGAAAGAGTCAATATTATCCAGTACGAAAGATAGAAAGACAAACAAATTTAACGTGTTGAAAAAAAGCAACCGTTTCAGAAGTTTTGATATGAAGCAAAGATACTTGAGCCTCTAGAAGCGATAGTTGCGTCTTAAACAGGAAATAGCGTTAGCAATTTTCAAAAAGCAAACACAGTTTTAAACATTAGAATATTTTTAGCCCGGCTATCTATAAATAATAATATAAGTCCAGGCCTAGTAGTAGTTTTATAACTAGCCTGCGGCCTTTGTGTGGATTATGAATGTGCTCTCCGGTGCCCATGGACAATTATTATGTATTTAAATAAGGGGATTAACGCAGCTTTTTGTTTCGTTCTGAATAATTCCTACACAGATAGATTAATGCTTTTCTTTATTTTAAATCATCTATCTGCCCAGGCTCGCGCCAGCTGTCAGATGTGGGCGTCATGTTTGTGTGATGTACATTTTCAAGTCGTTTAAACAAATAGTCGGTTATATACCACAACCATCAAGTCATTGGATTGCATTGATATTCGTTCAAGCTTTGGTTTTTTGTACGTCTAGATAGATAGATAGATAGATAGATCTATACAACGAACCACGAGCAAATGACTCACACGTTAAGCTCTGGGGTCGGTTTGCAAGTACAACGATGTGGTAAGCTCACAACTTGCCTTAAGATGCAAAAAAAGTAGGCTTACGAGTTACGACGTGTTGTAACCTACCACAATGTTGTACCTTTGGCCCATGATGGGGAGATAAGGCCGGTTTGTTTGTACTCGGGATTTTTTTTTGTTTTTTGTTGTTTTTTTTTTATCTCCTCCAAACAAGATCGTCTCGACCCACTACTTTGATTGGCTCTGAGTCAGAACCACCACAATCGTCATACTGATTGAAAAGGCCCGTTACTTTGCCTGCGTTTTAGTTTGCGCAACAGATTGTCATGCGGGGCCGTAAGTACAACCTTGTAGTAACTTTACTTACACCTGGTCGTAAGCATTCTTATTCTTATGTCTTAAGACAAGTCGTAAGTTTACCAACATAACGTTGTACTTACGACCTGGAGTGTTTAGGCCTAGGCTTCCGTCGCGTTCTTTGTTTCTCTGCGTCTAGACATTTCTATCATATAGATCTAGATTCTTATCATTATTATTATTATTATGGGGCTAAGAGTGCACGCACGCCACAGATGTGCTGTTATAAATACCGTGTAATAACTTTCTTTGGTGTGTAGCCTACGCGTGCGTGTGCTTGGTATGGGGGAAACCCGGTTTATGTAAACAAATCGGTTGCTTTCTTTGTTACAACGAAAAAAGTCCTGTGCAAAGCTATAATTATACATGTAAATATTGAGATCTTATAGGAATTATAGTTGTGAGGGCCAGACAGCATAACTGTATGAAAGAATCAATATTATCTAGTACGCAAAATATACAGACTAATTTAACGTGTTGAAAAAAATAAAAAACAATAAACAATAAAGAAAGAATGAAAATTAAGCATCGGTTTCAAAAGGTTTGATATAAACCAACAATACTAGAGGGTCTAGAAACGAAAGTTACGACTAAAATAGGAAATAGCGGTAGAAACTTCAAAAAGCAAACACAGTTTTAAACATTAGATCTATATTTCTAGACCCCCTATCTACAATTTATGTTATTTTTTTTCTTTAATATTGTAATCCAGGCCTCCTACAATAATATAGTTTTATTCCTAGCCTGCGGCCTTTGTGTGGATAATGTGCTCTGCACCGAAAAATTATTATGTATTTTATTAAGGGGATTAGCGCAGCTTTTTGTTTCGTTCTGAATAATTCCTACACGGATAGATTAATGCTTTTCTTTATTTTAAATCATCTATCTGCCCAGGCTCGCGCCAGCTGTCAGATGTGGGCGTCTGTTTGTGTGATGGGTAGAGGATTGAGGATGAGGGAAGGGAGAAAAGGGGCGGGGGGGGGGGGGGGGGGGATAGAGAAGATGCTTGGCTGCTCACATAATTAGCTGTGTGTGTATATGTAGACCGCACTCACCCTAACACCTCGGGGTGGGTTAACTAGAACCCTGTCTTTGTTAGAAGTGGGGACTTGTTTTTATTCAGATTGCTGGGTCACAGTCATGTCACTGTCGGCAGGCAGGCATACTTCGTGGGTTTTTCTTTCTGTCGCCATTCTCTCAGTTTCTCTATGCCTCTTCCTCTCTCTCTCTCTCTCTCTCTCTCTCTCTCTCTCTCTCTCTCTCTCTCTCTTTCTCTCTCTCTCTCTCTCTCTCTCTCTCTCTCTCTCTCTCTCTCTCTCTCTCTCTCTCTCTCTCTCTCTCTCTCTCTCTCTCTCTCTCTCTCTCTCTCTCTCTCTCTCTCTCTCTCTCTCTCTCTCTCTCTCTTCTCTCTCACTCTCTCTTTAATGTGACCGGTTGGGACAAAGTGATGGTATCCCCACAGTGTCTCTGTGTGAGGCAGCCCGTAAACTTCAACTTGTCATACGTCATTCATGGGGCCCGTTCACAATAAAGCCAATTATAGGGCTGAAGTTAGACTCTAAGCTACAACAAGCTTACCTCTCTCTTTCTCCCTCTTTTTCTTTGTCTTTCTCCCACTCTTTATCCCCCTCTCTGCTCTCTCGATATTTCTCTCTCCTTCTCTCTCTGTTCTCACTAATTCTCTCTCACTCTCACACACAAACTCTTAAACCCACACTACCGACCGCTTTCTCCTTGCCCTTCTCACTGTCTTACTGCATCTTTATCTCTCTATTCTCTCTCTCTCTCTGTCTCCCTCTCTCGTACACACATAAACTCAAACCCACACAATCTACCATTTTCTCCATGTCCTACTCACCGCCATACAATACCTCCATCTCTTAATTATCTCTAGCCCCACATCGTCATTGTCCCGCTCCTATCCCTATCCCTCTATAATAAAAAAAAAACGACCGCTGACCTAACGTACGTTTCGTGCTACACCACTAACACTAGCACTACATGCGGTAAAACGCTTGTGATTCTGAGGGCAAAAAGATTTATTTTATTTTATGGAGATGCGAAACCAGAGTACCGTAACAGGTTGGGCAAAACGCCCGTTAAACCTGGGGGCGTGTCAGTTCATGGCTTTTTACCAGAGGCATTGCGATTAGGAGACTCAGAGTAAAAACGACGACGAGAGGACTTGGGTAAGGGAAAACGCACAGGCGTCCAAATCGATGGTATAGCCTTGGTCAAAAATAATCGTAGACTACCAGCAGAGATATGGGGCCATGCCTTTCCGCACTGTTCCTGTGTGGCAGCATGACTTGTACAATTGTCAGGCGCTAGTCTTGGTGCCGGTCCACAAATAACCTATAAAGCTATAATATAGAGCTGGGGTTGAACGCTAAACAACCCAACAAAAAGCAAAACAAAAACAACACCAAAACAAAACAAATTAATCATATATCTATCTTTTGAAGACATAAGAGACCTTCTTTTGTTCTTGTTCTTCTTCTCCTTCTTCTTCTTCTTCTTCTTCTTCTTCTTCTTCTTCTTCTTCTTCTTCTTCTTCTTCTTCTTCTTCTTCTTCTTCTTCTTCTTCTTCTTCTTCTTCTTCTTCTTCTTCTTCTTCTTCGTCCATGTATCCAAACAACCCATAAAGCATAAGATCAAGCCTAGAGAAGCTGAAATCTGGGATGAATCGTAAGGCGGCGCGTACAGTATACATATAATGTACTAGAGAAACCCTTTGATGTCAGCAATGAGGCTGTTAGCAGGCATGTGTCACCACGATACATGTACACCTGTAACATCAGGCAGGCAGGGGGACCTGGTCGAGCTGTTTTTCCGACCAGAAGTCAATGGTCACAGATCACTGATCGCTAGTCGCAGGTTAGACCAATACATAAATTGGTCTTCCACCTTACTCGTGTCCACAGCATAGATAATGCCTTAGCGGCCTGATTACGTTATCACTAAACAGCAGCATGAATCTCAAAGCCTGTAATGCTGATGTACCGTACCGTAATAAACCAACCAATGAAGCATCAGGTCAAGCCCAGGGAAGCTGAGACCTTAGACCTGCAACCTGGGATGGTCCGTGAGGCGGCGCGACCAGTAAACATGAAAAAACCCTTTGATGTCTGTAATGAGGCTGTTAGCAGACGTGTGTCACCACGATACATCAGTACACATGTAACATCAAGCGGACAGGGAGACCTGGCGAGCGGCTCGCTACTGGTCGGGTCACAAGTCACCGGCCAGAAATAATATTAACGGTCACAGGTCACTGATGACTAGTTGTCGCAGGTTAGAGCGTTACATGTATTGGTCTCCACAGCTCCCGAACCTAACGGGTTGACGATCTCTCGCCGTTGGTCATTCAATATTTGAAGGACATGGTATACAGCCATGTACTGTAAACTATAATAATATCTTACACGGTCTTTCTAAAGGGATGGACTTTGTATGTATCCATTGTGTTTTTCTTAGAGGATTATTTTATTAATGGCACATCGCGTAGAAAGGATATGTGGAGTTTCATTGGTCATGTTGTATGACTTCGTGCATCTAGTTTTTTGTTTGTGTGTGTGCATGTTTAGCAATTAGACTTGACATCGCATACATGGATACGCAGATAGTGTGTTTGCCCTCATATTGATGGGTTACGTTTCATGTGTTTAATTAACTGTGTTGTGAAACCAGCTCCTTGTGTTAAAATCAACTGTTGTGAAACCAGCTGTACGTTTGGTTCCTCTGGAAATCTTATTTATACTGTTTATTTTTTTTTTCATTGATTGGTTTCTAAATGCACTATCATGGTTAGAATTGGTTTGGAGAGAAAGTGTTGTGAGTTCTCTGGTGAACCTTTTTATGGCTGTTTGGAGGGATTTAAATTAATAGACGCTATTTTTGTTTTAACCCTGCTTTTTTAGTGTGCCCCAAATAGTACTACACAATCTGCGGGTAGCTGCTAATGATTCAATTACATGTATGTTGGAAAATTTCCAATATAATTCACTTGGAGCTCAATTGCAGTGGGTATCAGTTTTGTATCTGTGATTTTTACCTGGAGTGCTTTCCATACCAGCTGTTACATTACTTGAAAGCGGTTTCCATATAGCAGATAAATCCAGTCGTGTGATTATGTGTACTGTAACAGATATTCACATATATAATTATTTAACAAACAAACAAAACAAAACAAAACAACAGAAAAAACAGCCTCGTTTTTGTGTTCACTTTACCGCTCCGATCAATTTGAAACCTTCTCTATTACCTTTCTATGTTATGTAGGGGTTACAAGGTACAGCAAAAAAAAAATTATCTAAGTATCCATGCAAACTGGGTTTATGTATCTATTTATAGGTTGTTGTTTTTTTTTTTGTTTTTTTTTTAATACTTGTTTAGCGCAAAAAAAATTGATATACATTAAAGCAAACAACATCATAGCTAGTATGTAACTTAGCTGTGTTAAGTTTTGGCGTGCGGTGTTTTTCCGTCATGTGGGTACCATCAACTCGGCGATCCCACACACCACCGTTCCTGTTGACATAACCACCTACTGCATAGGCTATATTGTGGATGGGCCCCAAGACTGACGTGTGGCAATTTTTTGTGATGGCTTCTGTCTCATCGGGTTACTGTGCTGCCACACATGAGACAGGGCGGGGATACCATGGTTTCTGTCTCAGCCAGTCACATTACACATATATACACCGACCCTACCAGTTACCGACTCGGCGAATTCACGCTGCTCATTGACGTGTTCGTCGGATTCAATATCGCACCTGGACATAATGATGTTTATAAAAAAATATTTCATGTTTGTCACACTGTGTCCCTTATTGGTTATAGCGATGTCAGCGCGCTCATTATGCCGGATTCGATACCGCCATTGTGTGCGTTCCGTTTGTTCCGATTGTTCCGTTAGTTTGCCATGCGGGTATCGACTCTTTGTTCTCCATTAGGTGACATTCGATACAAACATATATTACGTATGATATGGTATCGCGTGCATGACTCTGGTGCAAAGATTTCTATCGATAGCAATCTGTCCTCCAGTGTTACCTAAATAATGTGTATTATATGTGCCTTTATTTTTTTCTATCTGTGCATTTTATTTCCATGCGGAGGTAATTCTGGATAAGTTAATCAAGTATGCCAAGTGTCATTGTGGAAGTGAGAAATAACTCCATCTGTCAGACTGACTCTACAACTACACTGTAACTTTAAAACTTGGTATGTAGCGATTTTTTAAAGAGGGTAAAATAGAAGGGTACGTTCGTAGTCAGATGTGCTTTAGACTTTCATGAATACACAATATACTGTGTACATGTATCAGTAAACTATCACACTAGTAGCTTGAATCGATAGCAAATGAACAGCCCACCCTCCTTAACCCTCTGTCTGTATCTGTTTGTCTTTCTCTCTGCACCCCCCCCCCCTCTTTTTTTTCTTAATCACTCGCTCTTTGTTTTGATTTCCTCCTCCCCTCCCCCTTTCCCTTTTCTTCCACCGACAGCCACCTCCGTTACCAGATGGGTGAAAAAAAGTTAATTAAAATCGTTCAAATGAATGTTTGGGTCTGGTGTCAGACTGTGACAGAATGATAGTGTGTGAGGGTTGGGGGGAGGGGTAGAGAGAGAGAGAGAGAGAGAGAGAGAGGTCATCTTGACCTCATTACATCACCACAGGTGACTTGGTGCATTTAATCAACTCACACTCTCCTCTCTCTCTCTCTCTCTCTCTCTCTCTCTCTCTCTCTCTCTCTCTCTCTCTCTCTCTCTCTCCGTGTTTATACTCCACACCTGTTGTAGATCAATTAATCCAGCTGTTATTCTCGTTATTACATTGATTAAGCACACAGAACGGCTGGTGGGACAGGATAGGTGGGACCCACATATTTCTATTAATAGCACAGTAATAGACATCTTTGATGGGACCTTACCTCGAACAATAGGGGGGCGCGGTGGTATAGGGGTAGAACATCGGCTTCCGACGCAAAAGGTCCCGAGTTCGAATCCTGACTGTTGCGTTCCCTACTGGTTGGGCATGAGCTTTTGTCTTCTGTCAACGCCGCCTGTCGCCGTATAGCATCCCCCAGGGGAACATAGGAGACATTAAACCCGGAGAGAGGGAGAGAATGAACAGTGTGTATGTATGGTGAAACTTATTAGATCGAGTTAAGGATTGTGTTGCTTAGCGTCCAACGCCAGCATCATAACTATAGGCTACCGGCTATATAAATGTATTGTTCGAGGTCGGGTTGGTTTGACGTCCAACAGCAGCACTATATAGGCTATATTGTGGACGGGCCCCAAGACGGACGTCTGACAATTTTATGTGATCGTTGACAGAAGACAAAAGCTCATGATGAAGGCAAGACATGCACATTGTATGTATTAAGTAATATATACGTCGTAGCGATGTGTGAAGTTGACTTAGAGATGTGTGCACTATAGTGTTTTACCGTACTGGGTCCACCAAGGGAACCTAGGAGGCGTGAAACCCAGAGAGTTGTGTTAAAGTTGAGTTGGTAATAAGTCCAACGTCAGCACTTTATATATTGTTGTGGATGGACCCCAAGACGTACGTCTGGAAACTTTATGTACGTGCAACTGTCAAACATTTGTCGTGGGACCAATTCCCCACACAACAGACGTTATATAGTACAGTGCTTCCGTTGTAGGTTTAACGACCGACTCAACGCCTATACGGCGATGGCTCCAAGGCCCCATAGAGTGGCATTTACATGGCACACTGACCGCTACCGCAGCGGCTGCGACGGCGGCAGTTAGTCATGAGCTAATCACCCCGCCTCGCCACTGTCTAATCATTCCCTCACTCAATTCAACTCTTAGCACTTTATATATTATGTTGTGGATGGACCCCAAGACGTACGTCTGACAATTTTATGTGCGTGCAACTGTCAAACATTTGTCGTGGGACCCGTTCCCAACACAATATACGCTATATAGTGCTGCCGTTGTAGGTTTAACTACCGACTCAACTCCTTTACGGCGATGGCTCCAAGACCCCATAGAGTGCCATTTACCTGACACACTGACTGCTACCGGTACTGCAGCGGCTGCGACGGCGGCAGTTAGTCGTGAGCTAATCACCCCGCCTCGCCACTAAATGTCTAATCATTCCCTCCTGCCGGAGGCCCCACGCTGACCCCTAGCGCCTAGCGGGCAGCGGGCTAATCGCATTCCAGGCGGCGCTCTGGCCAACACCTCGGCCCCTTTCATCTGCCTGGTTGGCTAGGCTGTGTCTTGGACTCATAGTGGACTTCTAGGGTGGCTGACCAGTGACCAGTGAAACACCATGTCGGTTGTGGAGTTGCATGTCATGGACTGTGTACAAAAGTCATGTAATTAGGCGTTTCATTAGGGTCATTTATGGACACTTGGGCGTTACATTAGGGCCATAACACAGATTTCTATTTATAGCACTAATAGATACGGGCCATAACTATCAGGCAATAAAGGGGTGAGGAAGGGGGGTCATGTAAGGAGGTGCATACATTTAGATGATATACCTGTAGCTTCTGGATATAATTGGGAGGGGGTGGGGGTTATCTATCGAGGTGCGTACATGTATTTGAAGCTTCTGCATGCATATTTCATTAGGGTCATCCATACCATGAGAGATAACGGGGATAGGGGGGGGGGTCAGCTAAAATTGGGCATGGAATTGCAACCATATATTGACATATGGACGTTACATTAGATCCATACAAGGAAGGGAAGGAGTGAGCTGTGGACCGAATGTCCTTCGATTCGCAAACCCTCGATCGGACAAAAGTTACTTGTTCTACTAGAGCGGCGGAAGAGCCATACCCATAATATGCTTGGCCGGCATAGCTGGACACAACTGACCCGTCCATTCAGACCAAGGCCAGCTCTAGATCTGAAGGCTTGTAGAGGACCGTGGTCAGATGATCTCAGATCCCAGACCACGAAACTTAACAGAGCAGAAGTCATGGGCGAATCCGTAGCAAAACAAAGAGGTATGCTTGATAGGACCTTGTGGTTATAAATTACTTATAGCGGTACATACCCCTGGAGCTAACTGGTGGGGTCGGTGCCAGTTTAATGTGACCGGCTGTAACAGGAGTCATGGTACCCCCACCCTGTCTCCTGTGTCGCAACACATAAAATTGTCAGACGTAAGTCTTGGGGCATGTCGCCGTATAGGACTCTTTAGAGGAAGCTTGGAGACGTTAAACTCTATAGAGAACACAATACCCGGTAAAGTGATTGTGGGGCGTTAGGTGGCTCAGTTTATAGTGCCCTGGATTGAGTAGCGAGTCGGTTTATGGTTTGATCTTGTAATGAATTGTTCCGCTATCCAGTAATTCTTTGTGGGATACATGTACTAGATATTTCAGCTGCGCAGTTGGTAATGCTATGGATCGTTTAAGGGAGGCGGGGGTTCAATCTTGTAATGAAATTATTCCTGTATCTGCGTTATCAAGTAATTATGTGTGTGGTAACTTACTAACTTCATGTGGGGTAGAATGCACAAATAAGACGTAGCTTGCGTCTCGTCGCAACGATATAAGAATAGGAAGGCTTACGACTATTTAACTTTTAGTGTTTGTTTTCAGTAGTCTTTATTGTACTTCAAACAATGATAAAGCCATAACTGAAACAGATGAGAAATGACATACATTTAGTGAAATGACAATGATAGGACGAACAAGAATTATACATAAATGATAATTCTCTAACGAGACGTAAACTACGTCATGTTTGTGTATTCTACCCGTGTAGTTTAAATCTCAATTAAATACAGACAGAACCACCTTCTCCTAGAGGAGACATGACCAACGTACCTGTCGGTCAAGTGTTAACCTTGTGCACTGCATGCAAAGTTAAACAATGTGTTGATAAGCGATTGGTGTTGACTACATACACCGTCTGGTCTTGTACATGTGCAACTTTATAGGACTTGAGGACTCATACCTGTAATGTTTATATGCTATCTCTCTATATATAGTGAGGGTGCGGAGTAGAGAGAGAGAGAGGGGGGGAGGAAGGAAGGGAGAGAGGAGTGAGAGAGGGAGAGAGATAGATTCCTCTCCGACAAAACAAAGCCTCTCTCTCTCTCTCTCTCTCTCTCTCTCTCTCTCTCTCTCTCTCTCTCTCTCTCTCTCCCTCTCTCTATATCTCTCTCTCTCTCTCTCTCTCTCTCCCTCCCTCTCTCTCTCTTTCTCCCTATGTCTACCTATCGGTGTTAACCTTGTACACTGCATGCGAAGTTAAACAATGTGTTGATAAGCGATTGGTGTTGACCACACACACCGCCAGGTCTTGTATGTGTATTGTACACTGTGCAGTACAGGTACACCTTTACAGTACTGGCACACATCAGGTCGAGAACTTAATGGGCATTAAAGTATACGATCGTTAAATATAAAGTGAGGGTGCGAAACAGAGGGAAAGGGAGAGAGGGGAGATAAAAGGAGAGATAGTAAGAGAGAGGGAGGGAGGAGGAAAGAGAGAGAGTGAGAGAGAGAAAGAGGGAGAAAAGGAGAGAGGGAGGGAGAGGGAGGGAGAGGGAGAAGAGGGGAGTGCGGGAAGGGAAGACAGAGAGACTGGAGACAATATGTTACACTTAACCAGGTAATTATTTTATTAAAGGCTCATTACGCGAAATATATCTTATACCGTTTCTGGTCAAGATCAGTTTTCATTCGTTGTACAATGTTCATTCACATTGCGCACGAGAGATCACACAGGTTCACAGGACTGTCCCAAGATGACCTGTATTGGTCAGTTGGGAGCTGTACAGTAGTAACATACCCCACATTGTCCTGTATAATTTCTAGTATAACACTGCTAATGAGAAAATGACTATTCACCCCCTTTTGACTCCAAAAGAGTGTGTTGCGGAATGGCTATGTCCACATATCCTCCAAGCGTGTCCAGACCAACGATCTTATTAGGTAAGATAACCCGTCACGGTTCAGTGCGCACACTGAAGGCTCTGTACAGTATAATCAGAGAGTGGGGAAATAGTGAGGGGTTTCACATGGAGTATGTTCTGATAATTAAGGGGGTCGCTTCCTTCTTTAATAGTAAAAATCAGTCTGAACATTCTTAAAACACCGTAATTGCAATGAAGAATTAGCCAGCTCGCGACACGCTATCTCTCCCCTCCCGCCCCCCAAAAGCGCGGTCTTGTGATGGGATTTATATAATTATTACGACAACTATTTATATTTGGGGGAAAAAGACGAGAGGTTAATGGATATGTATCATAATAAATATTCATATTGAAAACTAACACGATAGATTAATGGGATGTGTATCATAATAAATATTTATTTTGAAAACTAAGGCAATAGATAAAGGGATATGTCATAATAACTCTTTATATTAAAAATTAAGACGATAAAATTATGTGAATGGAAAATGCCCCGGCGTCCAATTATAATACATGTGGCTGTACGGAGCCAACCAAGAGCGACCAGAAAAAAAAACTGCAAAAAAGTCACGATTATGTTATCCATTAACAAATCATATGTAAATCGCAAAACCTGTAGTATTTTGCAGAGAGAGGGAGAGAGAGAGAGAGAGAGAGAGAGAGAGAGAAGGACTGAAAGAGAAAGAGACAGAGAGAGAGAGAGAGAGAGAGAGAGAAGAGAGAGAGAGAGAGAGAGAGAGAGAGAGAGAGAGCTCTATGAGCTTTACAGGATCAGACAATACAGAATACAGACTGCAGAATACTTTATTAACACAATGTACCTCTTGGGTAAATTTTAGTCACAGGGTAAAAAAGAAATAAAGACGTACAATAAAACAATAAATATTACATATATAGATATAGGTCCCCTGCTCTGGGTATGGTCCACCCCCTGGTCACTGGTCTGGAGTGTTATAGGAGTGATCAAGAGGGTGCTTGCTTGACCTTTCCTGCACAGTCCGCTAAGTATATTGTACTGTTTTCTCTCTCTCTGTCTCACTCTCTCTCTCTCTCTCTCTCTCTCTCTCTCTCTCTCTCTCTCTCTCTCTCTCTCTCTCTCTCTCTCTCTCTCTCTCTCTCTCTCTCTCTCTCTCTGTGTGTATCTCTCTCTCTATGTGCGTGTGTGTCTCTCTCTGATAGACATACAGACAGAAAGGTAGTTAGTGAGAGAGAGAGAGAGAGAGAGAGAGAGAGAGAGATAGAGAGACAGACAGCCAGACAGAAAGGTAGTTAGTGAGAAAGAGAGAGACAGACAGACAGGGGGTGAGAAGAAAAAAAAAGAGAGAGAGACAGAAAGGGGGTGAGAAAAAAAAGAGAAAGAGAGAGAGAGAGAGAGAGAGAGAGACAGATAGACAGACAGAAAGGTAGTGAGTGAGAAAGAGAGAGAGACAGAGACCGATAGACAGACAGACAGAAAGGTAGTTAGTGAGAAAGGGAGAGAGAGAGAGAGGGAGAGAGAGAGAGAGAGAGATAGACAGACAGAAAGGTAGTGAGTGAGAAAGAGAGAGAGACAGAGCAGACAGACAGAAAGGTAGTGAGTGAGAAAGAGACAGAGACAGGCAGACAGACAGACAGGGGGTGAGAAAAAAAAGAGAGAGAAACAGACAGAAACGGGGTGAGGAAAAAAAAAAAAAGAGAGAGAGAAATAGGAAGATTGCTCTCCGACAAAACAAAGCCTTTGTCTGTCACTCTCTTCGTCCTCCACCAGCCTTCTTAAGTTAAATTTGTACATGACCCTGACGTGCGCTGATATGATGATGACCTCCGCACTAAGCGTCCATATGACATCTCAGCCTCCACCCCAAACCCGTCCATCCGACTTCTCATCTGACCAGTCAACAAAGACACCCGACAGGGTGTGGTCCGTCAATATCCCATTTTTAATTATTTTTTCCCCTTTCTTTCTTTTTTTTCTTCTTTTTTCTTTTTTTCTTTTTGGACTCATACTAGTATCATGTAGGCCTACATATTGTGAAAGGTCACTTATGAACGCTTTTAACATGCTACTACTAGTAAAGTAGTAGCAGCATTGTGGGCATACCTACAACGTGACTCATAAGTGTTGTACGGTCTATCCGTTTGTCTGTCTGTCTGTCTGGTGGTCTCTCTTGTCCGTCTGTCTCCGTCTGTTTGACTGTCAGCTTGACTCTCCCTCTTTCCATCTTTATCTATTTGCCTCTATTCCCTCTCTCTCTCCTCTCTCTCTCTATATCTCTCTCTCTCTCTCTCTCTCTCTCCCTGTCTTGGCTGTCTGCATGACCCCCTAAACTCACGCTCTTTCTATCTTCTCTTTATCTATATCTTCCTTTCGCTCTCTCTCTCTCTCTCTCTCTCTCTCTCTCTCTCTCTCTCTCTCTCTCTCTCTCTCTGCCTCTGTCGTTCTATCACTCTCCCCCCTCTGTCCGTTTTTTGCCTTTACTCTCTCCATCTTTCTTTCACTCTCTCTCTCTCTTTCTCCCAACCCCATTGCGCAGTCCTTGCTTTCTTGTTTACACATTGGACAAGGTTTCTCTCTCGCAGCTCATTTCAATTATTATTGCTCCGGCAATGTCAATCAATATCCGTTTGAATATAATTTCCAAATTATGACCATCACCACCGTCACTTCAAAGGCAATTGATTGCGCCCAGGTAATATATGTGTGTGCTTTAGTGATTAGATAAATGCGTAACCCGACAGCTTAAGCAGAAAGAGAAAGAGAGACAGATATATGGCGAAGTTAGGGAGATAAGAATAATTAGAGATGAGATATTGGAATAGTCAGAGAGACAGACGGGAAAGAGAAAGAACACGATAGAGGGAGAGAGAGATATGCACATAAATAATAAAGGCTGAGGAAATGGAAAGAGAAAGACTGAGGAATACTATAGATAGACGGGGGGAAACGGAAGATAGATAGATAGAGAAAATGAGAGAGAGAGAGAGAGGGATAGAGAAAGAGAGAGAGGTGTAGGGGTAATAATAGATTGATTAAGCGAAGCAGGTGGATCTATGCGGAGAGAGCGATAGACTGAACGAGAGCATATCGGATGTCCAGCTACTCGAGTGGTCACTTCCGCTCTCTTAAAACTGACCGTATTATTAACCTCATCTTGAGCTTCACCTCTTGGGAGGTCTTTGTGTGTTATGTTTCTCCTGTTAAAGTCATGGTATCCCCGCCCTGTCTCGTTTGTGTCAGCACAAAAAATTTCCAGACGTCAGTCTTGGGGCCCTTCAACAATACATGTATATCCTATATAGTGCTAACGTTGGCCGTTAAAACAACGTAACTACAACTAGATCTAAACTTACTCCTGTTAAACCAGTGACCTACCTGAAATTATCCAGTTATTTCCCTTTGACCTTTGGGACAGTGTCAGGTTTGATATGTACGTGTCCGCGCTTATCTCCCTTGTACATTGTACATGTATGAAACAAGGGTGGATAAGCGACCCCCGCATGTCTTGCGATCCACACGGTCTGTTACGAATGATGTAGTCGACATTGCTGGCTGAGTCAAGAGTCATGGTATCTGCGCATGTTTATGTGTGGCATCACGTAAACTTGTCAGACGTTAGTCTTGGAATCTGTCCACAATAAGACCTATATAGATCTCTAGTGCTTGCGTTGGACTTTAGGCAACAACAAGAACACTCTCCCCCATCCCTCCCACGTTCTCTCTCTCTCTCTCTCTCTCTCTCTCTCTCTCTCTCTCCCCACACCTTGCAATAAACACTACTAGTTGTAACTCACAACAGAGCCCTAATGTTAAACACGGGGACGGATCAGCGAGCTAACAGACCGTACATCGATTCGCTAAAAATGAAAACAGGACGTGGAACTCATTGGGAGAGGTCGCTTTACCATAGACCTGGACGTGGGGACAGTAAACAACTAGAAAGATACACGCGAAAGAGAGAGAGAGAGAGAGAGAGAGAGAGAGAGAGAGAGAGAGACTGCGGCCCGGGGTATTACACAACACTTTCTCTCTCACTCTCTGGGTCTCTAGCTAGCTCTATGTAGGCTGCCGACCGTACCTTGGTAAATATTTTCATAGGTGATTCCCTCCCTCTCTATGTTATTTTCAGTCTGCCTCTGTCTACTTGTTTTTTTATGACTTTTTCATTAATCTCCAAGTCCTCTTTTTCCCCTCCCGTCTCTCTTTCTTTCTATTATAATCTCTTCGCTCTCTCTCTCTTTCTCTCTCTCTCTCCTCTCTCTCTTTCCCTCCCCCTTTCTCGCTCAGCAGCAGTTAGATCCAGCCGTTGTGTGACGGTGCCCTAAGTCTAAAGTCTTACCCCTGGGATCTTTGGGGATCAAAGTCTTATCCGACCCTCTCTTAAGCTTTACGGTCGTGGGGTTTTCCCGGTACACTTGTTTTGTTGTGGCGGAAGACGTGGATAACGTTGTCGTTCCATATATATTATGTATTATATATAATAGATCTGAGGCAAGCAAGGTTTGCGCTCGGTTTCGCTGGAAAAGACCATTAGAGACATTGCGATAAAGTGTTGATAAAGATTACTGAAGCGAAGACGAGTAGCAGTTGAGTTGGTTTAATGCCCAACATCCGTATTATATATCCTATATTGTGGACGGGTCCCTAGACTGACGTCTGACAATTTTATGTGCTGCCACACACGGGTCAGGGCGGGGATTCCATGACTCCTGTCTCAGCTGATCTTATTCTGATTAAACGGCCACCGACCCAAGCAGTAGGAAGCAAAATCGCCAGGGCTCGAACCATGAACCTTTTGCGTCGAAGATGATGTTCTACCCTAGTGCCACCGCGCCCCCAAAGAAAAAAATAAATGGGATTTGTATGGGCTTCCAACAATCATATAGCTCTTTACTTAATTGGACTAATTTTTATAGCGGTTAGAAAGTCAAGTACACTGAATTGGCTGCGAGCATATAACTACACTCACGTTATGTGTACGGGTTCAGATGTTACAATTAAACAGTAAGCGATAGAGGATAGACAGACGTTGAGTCTTGAAGGGAGAGAGGGAGAGAAATAGACATAGACTAAGACGCTCAATAGGCAGCAGGATGAGAGAGTGTGAGAGACAGACGGACAGACATACAGAGAGACAGACAAGGATGGACATAAAATTGTTCCAAACAATCGGTAAGCACAACCAATGTTCTACACCCATCCAGCTCATGTTATGCAAGTACCTGCATGATTTACACAAGGTGAGAAGAGAGAGAGAGAGAGAGAGAGAGAGAGAGAGGGTTGGGTTGGGTTTGGGTTGGGTTGCTTTAACGTCCAACATCAGCACTATATAGGCACTATATAGGGGGTGAGAATGAGACAGGGTATGTGTGTGTTATAGTGAGAGAGAGAGAGAGAAAGAAATAGAGAGATGGCCGTGTTCTTAGTAACCACAACCAATGTTCGACATTCACCCAGCTCATGTTATTTGAGTACCTCCATGAAATGTACACCATATTGCACAAGGAGATACAGGGTGTGCGTGAGAGAAAGAGAGAGAGAGAGAGAGAGAGACAGACAGACAGACAGACAGACATAATATACATTCCAACAATTAGTAAAGACATCCCACCCATACTATGCAAGTACCTTCATGATTTGCATACCACATCGCACAACTGTCACACAAGTAACATTTATATTCCTAGGCCCGACCTTAGTCCATGTACAGATGGTCTTAACACAGACTATAGATAACATTAGTTGGTGGGCGCGGTGACCCTGAGGTAGAGCATCGGCTTCCGAAGCAAAAGGACCGTGGTTCGATCCCTCGCGATTTCCGCTCCCCAGTGGTTGGGTCGGTTTCAGTTTAATGTGACTGGCTGATACAGGAGTCATGGTATCCCAGCCCCGTCTCTTGTGTGGCAGCACATAAAATTGGCAGACGTCAGTCTTGGGGCTCGTCTACAATATAGCATATGTAGTAAAACCAACTCAACTACAACTCTAGGCCCCTATCTTAGCCGTTGAGATTTATTGAAACATGTACCGACACAAGCAGTAGGCGGTGAAATAGTAGAAAGCAATTTTGCCCGGTCGTGGGTTTCGAACCAGGGTCCTCCGCATTGTGAGTACAGCACGTTACCAGTTGCGCCAGCTTCTTCATGGCTATTGACACCTTCCAATGTTTGTTTTTACGGCACGTCAGCACGGTTACGGCTGTATTGACACCTTCCAATATATTACTAAATACTAAAAATTGATCAACTAATTATAGACGTTTGCACTCGGTAGTTTTTTTACTCTCACTCTCAGGCTGAAATCATACTATAATCTAAGTCCATATCTTTTGATACATGAGCATCCATCATTACTTCAACGTCGTTCGACCACACAACACGCTTGCTTCAAACACTAGTAGCTAGACCCTCCCTGTCACCAAAGTGCATTTGATATACACACTGTGACTGTGCTATATCTGGAACACACGTTGGTAAATGTAATAGAAACTGTGCTATACACATTGTGCTTTCTGATCTATTATGATCTCGCACACTGTGTTATATGGTTGTATACCATTTGTGTTACTCACTGTGCTATTATGATATTTAGTACCACCATCACCCTCACCTGCTGTGCCCACTGGATTAGCATTGATAAAGACAATCAAAAGTCGGACCTACCCTTCAATACTCACTGTAGCGTATACATACATTATATAATTAAATATCACAGGTTTTGCGACCCACACGACACAAATGTATGACATAATCATACCCTTTAGGCATGGGTTTCTTATATTATATTGCTCATCGGGCTTGCATTGATAGAGACAATCAAAAGTTGGGCCTACCCTTCAATGCTATCTGTGCCTGTTTCTGTATTATACCATAATAGAATGCAAACTTTGCGATTTAGTCCAGCATAATGGATGCGATAATCTTGCCTTTTATTAGGCATGGACTTTTCTTATATATCGCTCATCGACCTTGCATTGATAAAGACAATCAAATAGTGAGCCTACCCTTCAATGCTATCGGTGCCTTTTTCTGTATTATACGACATTAGAATGCAAACTTTGCGATTTAGTCTAGCATAATGGATGCGATACTCTTGCCTTTTATTAGGCATGGACTTTTCTTATATATCGCTCATCGACCTTGCATTGATAAAGACAATCAAAAGTCGGCCCTACCCTTCAATACTATCTATGATGTGTGCTGTGTTATATAATTATGCAATACAGACTTTGCGATTCGGTTT
>RQTK01000993.1:63970-79796 GCA_003991915.1 Elysia chlorotica | reverse complement strand
GGCTGGGGAGGATGGGGGGGGGGGGAAAGGAGGGGGGGGGGGGGGGGGGTGGAGGTGGAAGGAAAGGAAAAGATGGATACGGGAAGGTGGAGAGGAGGGGAGGGGAGGAAAGGAAGAGATGGATACCGGAAGGGGGAGAGGAGGTGAGAGGAGAAAGAGATGAGATAGGCGGAAAGAGAGAGACAGAGACGATGGAAAGTAAAGAAAGAGAGAGAGAGAGAGAGAGAGAGAGAGAGAGAGGAGTAAGAGTAAATGTTTATACATTTTATGAAAGTAAGGAAAATGCGTTGCTTCTTAACTTGCTCATACCGTTCACTATCCTCGCCCTCACTCGCTAGGAACTGATCTAACGAACTTTAGTGAATGGTTGTTGCTGTGACTTTAGTCTGGATTTCTCACAATAGCAAACCTACTCAGGATCACTTGCGTTCACAGTGTAGTAACAGTAATATTCAATTGAATTACCATTGGGGTAGGTTTATTATAATAAGGCGTAGTTTTTGGTATATAATTAATACTTCAATAGCTACTTCTGCGGTCTGAATAAGTTGACAAAACGATAGAATATTACTCGTATTATTTTACCTATTTTAGTTCGAAATTCGAAATAGTGTGTAGTTATTGTTTGTGGACAGTATATTCATTTAGTATTAAAAGCCATAGAAAGCAAACTTCAAACGACTCAACCATATCGGTGTAACTCGTGTAGTGGTGTTTTCAGTGTGCATGGAACTTGTGTAGTAAAGTGTTCCATGTTTCATGATTCCTGGACTGTTAAGTAGAACTTAGAAGTGTGTTCGGTGCGCTATTGTCAAGATTGTGGTGTAAACATCGTTATTTATATTTCGATACTCTTCTTTTCTTCGTAAACAGAGTTCTATTAAAAAGCTGTTGAATGTAATGCTCGTTTAAAAAAAGAGACTGGCATTGTAGTCGATGTATGATATTGACCACTGCTACCAGGACAAACGATAACAATATCTCAGTATTTCATCAGTCAGTGTTTCGAACTTTCTGACACTGGGCAAGACCAGTGGCAGGACTACTAACTACGCTACTACTTCGTTTCGAGTGACTGGTGTGCTGTGCTAAACAGCCTACAAGTACAACCTGGGATTACAGGACATTTCGCCGCTGCAAAAGTGAAAGCAAGAGAGACAATATCACAATTTCTTAAGTTAATTTTCGCTGCATGTGTTATAATCTCCCTTTCTCTCTGATAATTATAGTGACTGGTGCAACAATAAACTGTTAAACACATGTCCAAACAAAAGTCATTGTGATAGGCCTACGAGTCCCTAAGGGATGCGAGAAGTATTGAGTTTTCGAAGAAACTATCACTAGTATCAGTGCATTTTGATGCAGCAAAGTGAGTAACAGCAGACTGGTACCTGTACACACAAGTTCTAAGACCACCGTGCTCAGAGGGCTACTTGTATCATGTAGCATACTTAATATGTTACTGTTAGAGAAAGTCTAATATCACCCTGTTCTGCCAATGAACACACAGAGTTCGAGTTTCGTAGTAGCTGTTATCACTTGTCATTGGTGGGTATCGATGAGTACATACATATATACATACTTAAATGGTATACTTTGTTACTGGATGAGTCCATTCATCGTAACAAACGGCTTGAAGATTATAAGTCAATGAAAGCGAAAGAGACTATACATATGTATTAACTTCAGTTTCGTTGTAGATACTATCCTATCTCTATAGTAAAGCTCACAATCGACCTCTATATGTGTACCCTTTGGGAATCCCTGATCACTATAGTAAAGCCATGGGTATAACACTGATAGTAGACGTCTATATGTGTACCCAAGCTCCAAGCTCACAGCAGTGAAACACACACACACAGCATGGGCAACAAGCAAGGCTTGCCCGGGCACGTCGGCGAGCGGTCGCCCCGCAGCCCAGACACGCGCGCTCGCAGCTGGTCCTTCCACGGGGTGAGCGGCGCGAGGCGGAAGGCGGCAACCTTGCCGGGGCATGCCGGGACTGGTGCCGAGACCGTCGGGACCCGGGACCGCCTCCCCAGGGCGGCCGGTGGGCGACCATGACCTCGATTGGAGGGAGGATGAAGGAGAGGCAGGGGGAGAAGCCATGAGGGCCAGGAGCTCTTCCATGCACGAGAGGGAGAGACCCGCCCGCCGCCGCCCGCTCCTCTCCTGGGACGACAACGACCCGTCTCTCAAGTACCGTCAGCAGGTCAAGGTCTGGGAAAGTCAAGGTCAAATACCAGGTCAAGGTCATGAGGCTAACATTACTAGGGATGCAGCGAGGGTACCCGGAGGACTACTGGAGCTTGACAGTAAGGAGTCGGTCGAGGTAGAAGCGTCCACAATTCAGCTGCGCCCTCACCAGCGTCTAGCTGGGCAGGACGCCGCGCGGCCCGCGTCTGAGAACCGGAGCCGGCGCGCTGCGACAGGCGGCGAGAAAGGCGGCGGAGGGGGAGGGGGAGGAGGACATCTGGCTGGCGTCGCCCGCAGGAAAAGCGCCCCGGGCCGGCCCCAGAACTGGCAGCAGCTGGACTCTCCCCTCGCGGGGACTGGACAGTCCAGGTCTGGTGTTGACCACCAAGATCAGGACCATGACACACTGGTCAAGGACCCCTGGACGAGAATGTCCGCCTCACAGGACCCCGAGCAAGTGGACGGCCTGTCCGACAGACGCAGTCACAACGCCGAGGAGCCGGTGAGTAGGAAGGAGCAGTTCAAAGACTCTGAGAGCCCCAAAATCGGCGGCGGCGGCGGTGGTGCCTCCAACTGGCGGAAGAAGCAGAAGGAGCATAAGAACAAGGGCAAGAAGAAATCCAACAAGTCTGCAACGGCGGACGTAGCGTTGGAAGGTGAAAAAGACAATCCACCATCACTCCCTCAGCAGGACATCCAGGTCCTCCACTCCTCGCCGAAACGCCGGGTCAGTAAAACAGACTCTGGTGGAGTCGTAAATCCATCGCAAGAGACCCAGCCTCGAGTGTCTTCTCCTGAACCTTCTAGCTCTACACCCACGCAAGCCTCGGGGGGTCTTAAAGCAGGCAGGAGCTTTTCGCCGTCCAAATGGTTAAGATCGTCCAAGTCGCCGCCACAGAGCCCGACCATCTCCGATGTATCGTATCAATATCCCCGACCGCTGAAAGAAATACTAGAGACAAGCCTGGATGGTGCTGATGAAAAGAAAGACAATCGTCAGCAGCAGCAGCAACAGAAGAATCATCAGCAGCAAAATCAGCAGCAGCAGCAGAAGAAAAATCAGCAGCAGCAGCACCCTATGGCCATCACGAAAGAGAGGAGTAGTGAAATCAACCCTAATAATAATATTTCATCCCCAAACGCGCCGCTCAAAAAGGACATGGACAGCTACAACAAGGACCTGGCGGATCTGCTGACCAGCCCTTCAAACTCGCGTCGCAAAGGGAAGATAATCATCTCCAGGTCGCACGGTTTCGTCAGGTCCAACGGAGTTCCGTCCCCTACCCCGTCCGGGTCCAGAGCGCCAGTCACAACAGGGGAGGTAATCACGCTATCGTCGGCTGTTAATTCAAATTCAGAGTTACCGTCCACACGAGTCCTACCTTCATCATCGTCATCATCATCATTTCAGCAACATCGTCATCATCATTATCACCAACGTGTCTCATCATCATCTTCCTCAACATCGGTAGCATCAACTGCATCACCGGGGCTATTACCTGCGTCTAGAAGTGACAGTCATATCAATCCATCTGTATCCTCCGGTGCCATAGGTGGTCAGGTGGTAGAGCCCTTGTCCTCAACCTCGGGCGGTGCCGTGTATCTGCGGAGAGTGGGCCCTACCAGGCGGTCTGGCGTCAGCAACATCATCAGCACCAGAGCTGCGGCGTCGGCATCGGCGGGCAGACCGTCTTCCATTCACGAATCTCTCGGATCAGCCGTCTCGCCGTCCTCCCCCGTCTCCCCACTCTCTAAATCGCCGATGTTCCTCTACGTCAGACGAGACGCTGGGGCCTCGTCTCCGTCAACTTCAATCCCCACAGAGACGGGTCCCTCTCGGAGAATCTTAGCGTCGAGGTCGAGAGCGGCGAGACATGCGCCCAACCGACTCAGTCTGGATCTAAGTCGGTTAGGTTCCTCCCCTAGTCAGGAAAGTTCCGGTACCGGAACAGGAACAGGTACAGGAACTAAAGGAAGTAACATCAGTGCTAGCTCTAGTGCTGCTGGAGTTCCTGCATCAGCCAGAGCACGGGTCACGTGGGCCGGAGTCACGTGAGTGGTCAGCGCGGGCTTCTCGTGTCCACCACGTCTGACCAGTACCTGGACAGCCTTGGTCGGAGGAAGAAGGACAGGGCTGGAGGGGAGGAAAGGCTGGCCCATGTCCAGGCAAACTCGGAATCTCGGGTTGTCGGGATGGGCGGGACTCATGAGACGAGCGTCACCGTAGTGGACGTGGGCCCGACCACGACGTTTACCCCGACAACGCAGCACCAGCACCCGCCCCCGCCCAGATCCCACCCCGGCCATGCCTTAATGTCTCCGCCGACACAAACATCATCGTCGCCTATGCCTTTGTTACCATCTACCCAGCCATCACACCCGCCCCCATCTGTTCCGTCAGTTCAAGAGGCGGGACAGGTTTTACATGACGTACACAGCCTGGATTCTTCCCTTGATAGCCCCGCCCCTCGCACAGACTCCGCCCATAACTCCGCCCACGGCCCAACTGGCCCCGCCTACTCCCCGCCCCTGATTAGCCCGGACTTCGCCGCCACCATCACCACCACGGACTCCGGCTACAACACGGGGAAGCGATGCGCGCCTCTAGATCTGTTTGCCTCCAACGTTAGGCCCGGAACGGCTGCAGCCGTGCTCAGTCACCCTGCTGCTGCTACAGCTACAGCTGCGGCCGTGACTGCTACACCAGGCTCAGTTGACGTGGTCAGCGCAAAGCTGACTGGTGGTCAGATGTATCATACCCGTAGTCCGCAACAGGAGACCTCAATACAAGGCCTAACCAATGTGACTGTGAGTAGATCTAACACAGAGCTCTATGATAACACCGAGAGCTCGAACTCAAAGAATTCAACTAGCGTTACCCCACAGTTTTCAGACGTCGACAGGACGTCCCACTTACACAGTATCTCCGTGGGAAAAGATAGTAATAGAAATAGTCGTAGTAGTTTTAGTCCCAGTCGGTGTGGTGGTGTTAGGTTGGCGGGCTCGCTTGAATGTCTGGACGTCGACGAGTTCAAAACGACGGGGATTAACATTCTGAGCAACCATAGCAGCTACGACAATCTCACAGGCGGGAGGGGTAAACAGATACATAGGGGGGCTCAGGAGCTTCAGTGTTACTCTCTAGTCTCTGAAGGAAATGCAAGAGATGTTTTACACAGTTCACGGAACCCTAGTAAAATGATATCCGGATCTGATTCGGTTATGGATAACCGGTTAAACTTGAGCACCGATGATCTGGATAATTTCGAACCGGTTCACTTTTCGTCAGAGTCAAAATCAGACCCCCTTGTTGGGGCGAAAAACGATGACGTCATACCTGACCCCTATAGTAAAGGTCAAGCTGGAGATGACCGTTACCTGCACCCCCTGGATCGATCGGCTGGTGTGATGACGCCATCATCGGTATTTCCTGGTGAGTCGCCAGCAGGTAGGATCAGTGAGAGGGAGGAGGAGGGTGAGGGAGGAAGAGGAATACAAGAGGAGAGGAGGAGAGATAAGCAGGTTGTTGGGGGAGGAGGAATGGATGATGAGATGAGGAGAGATCTGGTTGATGTAGGAGGAGGGGAAGGAAAAGTAGTGTCCACTTTCTCTAGCAACACAGGTATGATGCGTCCAACAGGTACAGAGGGCGTACAAAACCTGTCCCGCGAGATGGATGGTCTTGTAAAAGGTGTCTGCGATGCGACCAGCGGCTTAGCGTTAGGTAACACTACACGCGCTGGTCACTCAGATGGTCAAGGCGATGGTCAAGATAGGGATAGAGGCTCAGTGGTCGCTGATGGAGGATTAGTGGAGACAAATGCGACAGGGGGACACGCGAGCTGTGAATTGGCCCGTGTTGATTTTGTACGTGTACAAGCGTCTTCTCTAGAGGCGGCGGGAGACACCTGCGATCAACGTAAACCAAACAACAGTAGTGGTAGCAGCAGCGATAAGACCAGCAATGGTAGCAGCAACAACAGCAGCAGTAGTGGCAACAGCTACAACAATAACAACAGTGGTACTGGTAGCAGCAGCTATAAAACCAACAATGGCAACAGCAGCAACAACAGCAGCGGTACTGGTAGCAGCAGCTTCAACAACAGCAGGAAGGGGGCATCGCAGGCACACAGCACGTACAACTACAACACTGATTTCGACATAACAGAGGGGGCGCTAACCCCAAATAACACGCCTGGGCTGTCATTGTGTTCAGATGTCGGGAACGGTGCGGATTATGCAAAAGCGTGCCGTTGTGAAAACCCAGTGGTTGAAGCACGGAGTGAAGGTGGAGAATGCGTGATTGACGAAACACGCGGGGCAGAGACAGCGCAGAATGTAGACCTAGAATGTGTGATTGAGAAAACAGAGGCAGGAAAAACACAGAATGTAGACCTGGAATCTGTGATTGAGAAAGGAAGTATAGGAGAATGTGTGCCCGACAAAGCAAGAGAAGGAATAACAACCCAGAGTGGAGGTAGAGAACGCGCAGATCTAGATCTAACTGAAACTGGAAACGCGAGAAGGGATGTACATGTGTTGGCAGCACGCGAGCGGGACCCACAAGAGTTGTATGACAGCACACAACAACACATGCCAAACAAGCCCTCTAATCTCGCCCAACCGCCTCGCGCTACTGATAATGGGCCGAAAATAACGTACAGTGGCGAAGGAAAAGGTGACAGTTTTGACCCTGTAAGCGGTGACATTTTGGGCTCTATGCCTGGCCCTGGCAGTGTTAATCAAGAGTTGCGGCCAGATGTGGACCAGTTAGACCTCGATCCCAACACTGATGGGGCAGCGGATCGAACCAGCTACGTTTTACCTCAAGATTCGAACACGAACATTGATACTAAAAATAGTGCCGGAGGAGAAAGAATTTTCGAAAGGAATTTAGCCGGACATGTTTCTGCGCTTCGAAACCAGTGTGTGAACTGTGGTGGTTGGGTTGATAGACAGCACAATGTGATTCCAAAAGATTGCAGCAGTGCCAGTAGCCCTTGTGATTACGGTGATATCAGTGTTAAGTTTCCACGCCCTGGAATGTTAAGTGGATCAAAGTCACATTGTATAACAAACGAACTAGGTTGGGCGGATATGGTGAGAGACAACCAGCCTGATTTCTCCTGTGGAGAACCAAAGCCACAAGATAGCGAGGAGTGCAATCCTAGCAAAGAACGTGGGTTCGGATCCATGGTGAGAGATGACAATGTAATATCTTCCTCCTCTGGAATTGTATCGTCCTCACCATCAACATCATCCCGTGTCGCAACAACAACCAGTGCTGCAGCTGTTGTAGGGGATTTCGGTAATGAATCACCCGTGTTGCTGAGCGTAAATTCTACCAACTCGGCCACTTCAACAAAACCTGCTGTCCTGCAGGCAGGCGAAATACTCCGTGAAACAAACTGGTCTACGACTGGCAACCAGACCCTGGGAGCTGGGACGAGTGCGCTATCAACACAACCACCACAACAGCGGCTGTATCAACAACAACAACAACAAAGCCTGTCGAGCAGCAATGCTAGGAATGTAACTGGAATGTTTACGTCACGACCCGAGAGTCAAATCGTGCCCTCCCCCTCACCCCTACGCGGTGCAGGCACAGAGAGTAGCAACGCGGCTCCTGTCTCACGAGGCGGGGCCGAGGGCAGATCTGAACCCGGCACCTCGCAAGTGCATGGCGAGGGCGAAGGCGGCGCGCAGTCAACAAGTTACACAAATAGCAACAATAATTATAGCAATAACAACCAACCTCTTAACGAAACCCAGATCACAACGTCTTTATCTGAAGAGTCCTCTTCCTCTTTCTCCGTCGTCTCTCCGCCGCCTTTCCCCTCCCCTCTCTCGTCTCCAGAGAAACAGGAGAGGGGAGGGCGAGGCGAGGCGAGGGCGGCGCGAACAAGTGAACACGCGAGTGTCGCCACCGCCAGCGGCAGACGTTACGAGCAAGGCATCAGGCGTGGAGACAGGGCGGCCCCACGGCGGGCAGACGATGGCAGTGTCACAAGTCCAGGCGTGGGGGAGGACAGCGGTTATTACGGCGACGTGCTGTTAGACTCTGTGTCTATACCTAGACCTAGACCTACAGAATGTGAAACTGAAAGCAGTAGTGCTCAGTACAGTAGTACTCCAGTGACTGAGCAATTCGTCAGTCAAACTGGTAGATCCACTAGACGCGGCCAGATCGGAGAGGAAGACTGGCGCGCAATCAGAGCTGGCCTAGATTCAGATCTACACCAGGAACAAAGTTTGGATTCTAAACCAGCAGTTCGAGAAAAGGACAGCGTTTCGCAATCAGTGAATGTTCGCGATGAGAGAATCTCTTCTGGCGGTAAAGTTTCTATTTCGCCCACAAAACATCTTGATGGTTCGGTGAACAGTGGATCCAGGGGATATCATAAACATTCCAAATACGTGAGTTGTGATAATACAGATAAAGATAGACTGACTTTCGCTCCCACTACGCGACAGGACGGTTCGTTAGCTCAGTCAGTGGTAGTTGATAACTCAGTCAGGTCAGTGCAGGGTAGTCATGTAAAATACCACCCTGTGGTTTCGGACGCAATATCCTACCCAGGCTCACCCAGTAGTAACGCGCCAGGCACAGAACACGCGCGTGGCGGTGGCGGCGACGCGGCTACTGGCACGATCAGCGGGCGGCCACGAGTGTTAGAAGTGACCAACCCGAGCTACGAGACGGACAGTCTAGAGCGGCGCGAGTCGGCGTCCAAACTCCGCGAGGTCGCCAAGAAGCTTCTAGCCGGACACGCGGCGCTTTCTGGACGCTTGAGCTCCACGCTCGGCCGGCAGAGCAAGAAGGAGCAGCAGGCGTCGCCACAGCAGCAGCACAAGAAGAAACGCCAGAAGAACCAGCAGCAGGGGCAGCAAGCGGGAAAGAAGTCTTCCTTGACGTTGTTCACGCCCCTGGGGCGGTTCGGCAGGAAGAAGGCTAGCCAGGGCGTAGGTGGAAACTCTAACACCCTGACGTCGGCCTCTGGAGGGGTGGGCTCCCCGGGAACCGTGAAAGGACTCTCTAGGGAACTTAGCGGCTCAGAAGGTTCCCTTGGGGATCTCAGCAGGCGGCGCGGCGCTGCCAGCCAGTACAGGGATCTCTCGCTTTCAGAGAACAGCGTGCTCGACGCCGTCAACGACGAGGGCGACGACGAGGATGACTGGTTCTTCTTCCCGGGCTCCAGGGATAGGAAAGTTGCAGGCGCGGGCGGAGGAGGAACCAGGCGATTCCCTTTCGAGCCGTCGGATGATTTCGCCGCGAACGTGAAGTCTATCTACTCCCAGGGCGAGAAGTCAATGTACTCGGCAGGCGCGGATTTGGGTTACCCCCTGGATGTGGCGCGGTCGTACGCGGCGGGCGGTTTCCAGGACCAGGCGTCTCCGGAGCTGACCCAGATCTCGCCAGACACCAGTACCACCGCCATAGATATTACTGGGAGCGATCCCGCCCGTGATAGTGTCGCTGAGGGCGGTGGCAATGGTGGCAAGGATTTCATGTCGCAGTCTTACTGCGGGCCAAACAACAACAACAGCAGCAGCAACAACAACCAAGATCGTAATGCGTCCGACGGTATAGAGACCCTGTTCGAGGGTCAGGACGGCGATGCGGAGCTCCCTCCAGTGGAGATGCGCCCTAGAACCAACTCGGCCACAGCCATAGAGCTCGGCTCGCGGACTTTGTACTCGGCAGGCNCGGACTTGGGCTACCCCCTCGATGTGGCGCGGTCGTACGCGGCGGGCGGTTTCCAGGACCAGGCGTCTCCCGATCTGACCCAGATCTCGCCAGACACCAGCACCACCGCCATAGATATTACTGGGAGCGATCCCGCCCGTGATAGTGTCGCTGAGGGCGGTGGCACACATGGCAATGGTGGCAAGGATTTCATGTCGCAGTCTTACTGCGGACCAAACAACAACAGCAGCAACAACAACCAAGATCGTAATGCCTCCGACGGTATAGAGACCCTGTTCGAGGGTCAGGACGGCGATGCGGAGCTCCCTCCAGTGGAGATGCGCCCTAGAACCAACTCGGCCACAGCCATAGAGCTCGGCTCGCGGACTCCCGGCCGAATAGCCATGGGCATGGCCAGTGCGAGGATCCGCCGCTCTTACGCTAGTCCGGTCAAGGAGCAGTACCACCTACCCGCCCGTCCGGCCTCGCACTCGCTGGTCAGCCCGGCTGGTCAGGCAAGGCATCCAGGTCACGATGTCCAGAACCTCCCACAGCATCAGTCGGACAGTAGAGTCAGTGATGGACCCACTCAGTCTGTGGCAGCGAGTCTGGGCGTGAGGTCCCCCAGTGTCGCTCGTCGGGTTCTCCTGCATCGCTTACCTTCACCCAGCCAGGCCCACAAACACCCGGCATCATCATCAACCCCGTATGCTTCACAGGCTAGTACACCCCACATAAAGGAGACTGCTGGTATGTCCCACCTCCAACAACATATATCGAAATCGCCTGGTCCTAAAGGCCACCACACACAAACCGGCCAAAAACAACCGATATCGTCTGGTTCTAAAGGCCACCACACACAAGGCGGACAGAACCCACAGGTCTCCAGAATTGCGGGCTCTGACACCAATATCGCCATTGAAAAAGGTACCGGCGGCCGCCTCGCTTCTCCCCTGACCCTCTCTCACCAAACCTCACAGCAGAGTGACCACCACCAGGAGAAGGTTTGGGAGCTTCGGCCAGAGTTCAGACACCTGGACAGCGCGGAGGAGGCCGGCCCTCGAAGCCTGGACGAAAACCTCTTGTTTAGTGGGGTTTCCCGGAGTACCGGTATCGAAATCCCAGGGCGTGACTCTCTGAGCGCCATCAGTCCCATCCCGGCGGATGGAAGATCCAGCCCATATGGCGACCTGGGCTTCGCACTCCGGGCACAACGCGGGTCCCGGGACTGGAACCTGCCCCGCCAGCGGCACTCCCTGGACAGCGGGCAGCGCTACCTGTCGCAGTCGGTAGAGCTGTCGCCCTACCACTACCACCACCACCACCAGGGCCGCCGACCCACCGTGCACGGCAGTTCGAGCTTCTACGCCGGGCTCCCCCACCACTACCCGCCCCGCTACTACCAGCACCAGCATCCCACAGAGTTAGAACAAATGACAGTGTACGACCAACACCGGCTCATTCCTGATGAGGATCAAGTTTCATTGGGGTCCGGTATGGAACAAGGATTCCACGCCTCCCGTAGCGGCTACCCGAATCCTTCACACGTCACTGAAGGCATGAGTAACCCCACAACCAGTAGCTACCACAGCGATATCCAACCCCCTGACGGAGCCCCACACCGCTCCCTGCAAGGGCCCCACCTGCACGCGATGTCTCCCATGTCACGTGCCAGTATCAGCCTGGCGCCCCTGCCCGAGGAGCAGCAGCACAACCTGAGCGCCATCTCCGGGGATTCCCTGTCCGACCTGCGGGATCTGCGCTACGGCAGTGCCAGTTCCCTGGCGCTAAGCTCTAGCGTGCCGTGCGAGTCTAGCGGGTTCCCGCCTCACCACAGGCGCTACAGGGTGGTCCCAAACTACCCCGGAGACCTGCGCCAGCCTTTCCATCATGGCGGCGCTGCCAGCACCAGCATCTGGGCGAGTGGCGAGCGCTGGAACCAGCCGGGGCCTCAGTCCTTGTTCTCCCGGACGGCTACCGGGTCGGCCTCCTCTTCCTCCCACCTCCGCCACCAGCGGAGCAGCTCCATCCACAGTATCCCGACGTTGGAGACGCGGCACGGCCTTGACCTTGCCGCTCAAGCTGTCTACAGCTACGACGACAATTCGTTGTCTCGCCCAGTCCACAACTACAGCAGCAACATCAACATCAACAACTACAACTACCACAACTTCCATCACCCCGACCATCTGTACCCCCCGGAGTATCAGCAGTACCACCCCAGTCAAGGGTTTCCCGGAGAGAACGCGATAGCTCCAGTGGATGTCCGGGCCCGCAGCCAATCGCTGGTCTCTGCCCCCGGCTCCGACATTGCCGCCAGGCTTGGTGGCTTCGCGTCCGGACGTCACCTTGACCCCTATGACCGCGCGTGGAGTTACAGCGTGACGTCACTGGTGGAAAGCGGAAGCGGAAGTACCGTTGGATTATTAGCCAGTGGTGAGTTCAGTTACAAGATATCTGGGCCGCTGTTTTTTCTATTTTTTTATTTTTAAATTTTGGTTTGTGTTGTTTTGTTTGCTGTATGTTGTTCTAAGATGTTCATTTTTTTTAACTTTCTCAGATAAGTACAAAATGCATTGTATACCGTAGATCTTTCTCTTATGATACGGTAAAATCTCTGATAGTAACACTATGCCTCGATAAGATAATTTTGTTCTGTTTGTTATTTTGCGTCTTTCTATTACTTTATAATGTAGGTCAAAAGACTTACAACTGCGAGAGAGAGAGAGAGAGAGAGAGAGAGAGAGAGAGAGAGAGAGAGAGAGAGAGAGAGAGAGAGAGAGAGAGACAGAGAGAGACAGAGAGAGAGACAGACAGACAGACAGAGTAAATTATTTACACCTATCGCATCTTAACTTCTATTCCTCCAACCTCCAACCACTAATCAAACAAAAACTATTCCCGGAGTTGTGTTTGTTTTTACCTCCGAAACGAAGGTGCAATAAATCCGTAATGCATGCAATAAATCAATGTATAAAACTCCTAGCGTTCGTGCTTATCAGGCACCGATTTTTTTTCTTTTTCCTTTATTTTTTTTTGCTTTCTCCCATTTCTTTTTATTCTTACTTTTTTAGAAAAGTTGAAAAGTTGATCAAAATTAATTTAAAAAACAAAAACAATAAAAAAAAATAAAAACACGGGGACGAACTTTAAATTTATTCTATTATTTTTTAGACCAAAGGTTTGCACTGCTTTTATGTTTTTAACATTCAAAAATTCAGGTCATGGCGATTTCATTTCACAATTTTTGTTTTGTTCGAAATCTTACTGATAGGATTCAAGGCCGACGCATCGTTTATCTGTTGTTTAAGTGTCACACTTTTCTTTAACACCAAACCTGAAACCTTCCTAATAGATATAGATCGACTACGATTGAGTACGATACAATTTAAGACCTTAAAACTGTGGAGAGGTGTGTGTGTGTATTTTTTTTTTTTTTTTTTTTTGGGGGGGGGGGAGATAGAGTCTTCTATCTTGGATCGGTGTCACAGTCAATATATCGTGACTAGCTATGACTGCAGTCACACTGTCTCTGTTTGGCAGCACGTACTGTTGCCAGATGGTGAGACGTTCGTCTCGGGACCCGTCCACGATATAGCTTAATCTAGATGGATTTTGTATCCATAACAAATATTACATTGGGCCAACTAACAAACCCCATCGGTGCCTACAAATAAATCAAGGCAACGGAAACAGCCTGGATTTAGATCTAGGTCTAGGTCTGTGTCTGTGTGTTTCGATATAATCATCGTCTAACCAGAGACTATAGACGGAACGAGACGTCTCACAAAAACAGCTCACGGTGCTTTTGATTCGGAAGTCAAAGTCACGCGTATTTCATATATTTCTTTCTTAAAATCAAGCACTGTTTGAATGAGTTTTTACTAAGCTCTAATGAAGGAAGCAATCGCAGTAATTATCTTGAGGTATGCACGCCGACTCCTCGCAGTAAAACTTCTCACCATTTCACTCTCTCTGGTCTTACTCTCTAGAGGTAGAACGCACGAAAATGACGTACCTCACTTCGGCTTCCGACACAAAAGGTCCGAATTCGAGCCCTGGCGATTTCGCTCCCTACTGGTTGGGTCGGTGTCAGTTTAATGTGATCGGTTGAGACAGGAGTCATGGTATCCCCGCCCTGTCTCATGTGTGGCAGCACATACAATTATCAGACATCAGTCTTGGGGCCCGTCCACAATATAGCCTATATAGTGCTGATGTTGGACGTTAAACCAACTCAACAAAAATCAACAACAACGCCTTGTTAGTGCATTCTACCCTAAGTGTTCATAACCTCAGTAGGTCACCCACTGTGAGCCATGCCCTGGCCCTCTGCAGTGCTCTGCTATTATTAGACCTTATTTCTAAACCCGGACCTTGGATGGAAAACACACCATTGTTGTGTGGAATTGTGTAGGCCAATGTCGTGACTGGATTATTTCAGATGACGCTGGGCGTTTAGAATTAGAAACCAACCAACAAACAAATCCCGTAGGCGGTAATAATAATTTAAAAAACGTGATAATGTCAACAATGCCGTGTGGAAAGATAATTATAGATATATCTGGATCTAATCATTAAATGTTAATGTCAGCGTGAATTGATATAATCTATCTTAATCTAATCCTTAAATGTAAATGTCCCAATGTGCCAGTACAGTGTGCGCGTGTGTGTGTGTCGAAAGGGGGGGGGGGGTTGTTTATCGTCGAACATCAGCACTGATAGGCTATATTGAGAATGGATCCCAAGACTAACGTCTGATAAATTAACGTGCTGCCGCACAGAGACAGTGCGGCGATACCATGACTCTTGACTCAGTTGGTCACATTGAACTGAACTGAACCATAGTCCAAGTTACCTTTTGGGATCCATGCCCCCTACCCTACTGTAACTGTCAAGTCTTGGGTTGAAATCCATCGCCATATAGGATCCCCCAGGGGAACCTAGGAGACGTTAAACCCAGAGAAAGACAGTGAGAGAGAATTCTCTCTCTCTCTCTCTATAGAGGCTTAGTTTGAAATCCGGCCCTTGTAAAACACACCATTGTTACAGTGTGTTTTTGGTGCGTGCCTCTATCGTGACAGGGTTATTAATGTAATAATACATATTCATAATTCTGTTATCTTCGGTCCCTCTGGACCTTTTGTTGTTGTGGTTGAGGTCAATAACCTGTAGATTTGGGAGCTATCTCTCACCCTTTTTATTCCCTTCAACTGTATGATTGTCTTTCTTTATGTCTGTTTCTTTTCCTCTCTGTCTGTCTCTGTGAGTCTGCCTACCTTTGTCTTTTTATGTCTCTGTCTCTCTCTCTCTCTCTCTCTCTCTCTCTCTCTCTCTCTCTCTCTCTAGGTGTCTATCTTGCCTCCTTGGATCTGTCTATTTACTCCATCTCCACTCTCTGTTTCTTTCTAAGCCCATCTCTTCCAGATTCAACCCCCCATCTCTCTTTTTTCCCCTTTCTTATTCCACCTGGAAACCTTAATGATGCAAGAACTCCTAGATCTATGCAAGACCATGCACACCTAATCCCATCCCAACAACCGTCTCCACTCTCTACTACATTGTCTATACTGAACCCTGTATATGTAATCCATAGTATGCACAATGTGCAGTAAGCCTATATCCTTATCGCTGGTTGAGAGGCATATTGTTTTAACTACAAAGAGTTAAAGAGGATAGTTACACTATTGTGCTTTTAGATCCGTTTTATAATGCACGCAATGTGCAGTAAGCTTGTCTGATCATACGCTGGCCTTTAACATGTTCTTCTATATAAACTAGACAGCTATGCCTTTAAGCTCCGTGAGATACAACCGATACAGGAATGTATCCTTAATCCTTTGGATTTGTGCCACTAACTTCAAAGGCCTTAAATATTTACAAGAAAAATAATCGGAAAATAAGGGCGGTAAAGATCCTGCCTGAGTCCCCATACTAGTGTAA
>RQTK01000993.1:31697-50663 GCA_003991915.1 Elysia chlorotica | reverse complement strand
GGGGGGGGGGGGGGGGGGGGCGAAATCAAAGATAGAGAGAGGGGGATTTCGGTAGTGGAAGAGATATGAGAGAGAGAGTATGTGTGTGTGTGTGTCATTGAGTTAGAAATTTGAAAAGGGACTAGGGAGAGAGACAGAGAGAGAGAGAGAGAGAGAGAGAGAGAGAGAGAGAGAACAGGCGTTAGAGGAATGTTTAGGCATGCATTTTTGTTTTGTTTTGTCGGTAGATTGTAGAATATCTGTGTATGCAAATCAAGCTATAAATAAAATAAAATGGAAGATGACGTCAATAAATGACAGCTAACAATTAAGCTTTATGTAAGAATGTACTGTAATGAGAGAGAGAGAGGCGAGATAGGGACGGAGGAGGAGTGAGAGAGAAATTGGGGGTATTAAATTGAGATAGATTGTCAAATTTTACAAGAATTGGGCTTTATGTAACCCTGTTTATATTTATGATAAAGAGTGGGGCATAGGTTGGCCTTATAAGATTTAAATAATTATAGAAAATTCACGGATTTAGCTTTCTGCGACACTCTATTGTTCATTGGACACGCATTGTAATCTATTGTAGAGATTAATACCTGCCCGGGGAAGAAAAGAAACATGTAACTAATGGAGAGGACTGGATCAGAGAGGGCTGAAACCTTAAACCAAAACATGAAGATCCAAGCTCTCATATTACTTCTATATTCTTTAGAGGGTATGGTATAAGGAACTAACCAGTCAAGAATTTTTGTTTTAATTGTCAGATGAAGATTTACACGTATCTAATGAGTTTTAGATTGAGTCAGTCTATCTCTTTCTACCACGCTCTCTCTCTATCTATCTGTCTATCTATCTCTCTCTCTCTCTCTCTCTCTCTCTCTCTCTCTCTCTCTCTCTCTCTCTCTCCCTCACTCTTTCAAAGCTTGTCATAAAAATCAAATATTTTTACTTACCGTCTGTTGTCTCTTTTTCTCACAATAAGCTTTGTGTCTCCTTTCTTTCCACAGGCTTCTCTTTTATTCAAAGACAAAGATTTGATATTTATGACAAGCTTTGAAAGAGTGAGAGAGAGAGAGAGAGAGAGAGAGAGAGAGAGAGAGGAGGAGGAAAGAGAGGAGGGGGGGGGGGGGGGGAGAGGATGAGAGAGAGAGAGAGAAAGAGAGAGAGGGGGGGAGAGGAGTGAGAGAGAAGGAGAGAGAGAGAGAGAGAGAGAGACCAGATGTCCGCGTTTTTATAGAGAGAAAGAGAGCGAGAGAGAGAGTATCTATCTATCTATCTATCTATCTATCTATCTATCTATCTATCTATCTATCTATCTATCTGTCTATCTTTTTATATTTGTACAGACATCACCATATCCTGCGTGCCTGCTGTTAAAGCAGCCTATACGACTACCACTACACTGCTGCAGCTGGAGCTGTTGTTGTTGCTTTTACTGCTGCTGCAGCTGCAGCTGTTGTTGTTGCTTTTATTACTGCTGCTGCTATTCTTCTTGTTGGGTTTTTTAACAGACTGGAGTGCAGTGACGCATATATATGCAAACCATACACACACACATACACATAAAAAGAAAAGGTATTTTGTTGGGCCAAAAATTCTACTCTTTAATTGATGATTACTACTACACTAGGTTGGTAAGTGATAATAGTATATTAATTATCACAAGGAAGTGCATGTTTGTGTCGTCGTCGTCGTCATCGTTTTTGTTGTTGTTGTCGTCATTGTTGTTGTTGTTGTTGTTGGAGGTAGTGCCGGTGGGCGTTGTGGTTTTGTTGCCGTTGCTGTTATTGTTGTCTTTCTACTGAACCACCTGGGCACCCTTTTTAACCCGATATTCATCGAGAGAGAGAGAGAGAGAGAGAGTCTCTCTACGCGCTTCTTTCTATTTTTTTTCTTTCTCGTTTCTTCTTGTTGTTGTTGATGTTGTCGTTGTTGTTGCTATTATTGTTCATCTTTTTCTTCTGAAATAGGAATCCTGGTACCCATGCACTGTTTCCGTGTAGCAGCACGTTAAATCGCCAGACGTTCATTTTGGGACCCATCCACAATACATATACACCCTAGCTTCTAATGTCCAACTTTAAGAAACGTAGCAATGGGCAACCAGATTTCTTTATGATGAATGCAAAAAGTAATAAGTTAAGAGATCTCCATCTTTTGAACTTAAGTTATCCATGATTATCTCGCCTTAACCGTGGTTATCTCCCCCTGTGTCTCCCACCAGAGGACGCCCCCCGAGCAGGCATGGAGAGTCCAGATGCTCCAGGAGGAGCTGACCTCTGTCCGGCCTGCCACAGACCGTTTGACTCTGGCAGGAAGCGACGCCTCATAGACACCTGCGGCCACGAGAGATGCTACACCTGCATGTTCAACAGCGAGATGTGCCCGGTCTGCGTGGCTCAGGGTGAGTGTGGTGGTTGCTGGGGGTAATGATGGTGTTGTTCCTGTTAGCTTATGAAGTTGATGCTGGCATTAAAATAGGAGGTGATAACGTTTTATTTGGGTGGTGGTAATAGTTACTGCGGGTGATGGTATCCCCGCCATGTCTCGTGTGGAGTAACAAATAAAAATTGTCAGACGTCAGTCTTGGGGCCTGTCCACAATATAGTCCACATGGTGCTGTTGTTGGTCGTTAAACCAACTCAACCGACATGTTCACAGTAACTGTGGGTGATGTTAACAATCACTGTGGATGGTGTTAACAGTTACTGTGGGTGATGTTAACGTTTCATTTGGGTGGTTTTAAAAATCAGCGTGGATGATGTTAACGTTTTATTTGGGTGGTGTTAAGTTACTGTGGGTGGTGTTACTGTTTTATTTGCGTGATGTTAACGTTTTATTTGGGTGGTGTTAACAGTTGCCGTGGGTGGTGTTAACATATTATTTGGGTGGTGTTAACAGTTACAGTGGGTGATGTTAACGTTTTATTTGGGTGGTGTTAAGAGTTACTGTGGGTGATAGTAATGTTTTATTTGGGTGATGTTAAGTTACTGTGGTTGATGTTAACATTTTATTTGGGTGGTGATAACAGTTTTATTTGGGTGATGTTAAGTTACTGTGGTTGATGTTAACATTTTATTTGGGTGGTGATAACAGTTACTGTGGGTGATGATAACGTTTTATTGGGGTGGTGTTAACAGTTTTTGTGAGCTATGTTAACGTTTTATTTGGGTCATTTTACCAGTTAGCGAGGATGGTGTTAAGATTGTTGTGTGTCATTTTAACAGTCTCTGTGGATGATGTTAAAATTATTCGTGTGATGTTTACAATTTCCGGGGTTGGTGTTTACAATTATCATTGCCAACCAAGAAGAACCTATGGATGGGTTATATCAAACACTTCATTCCCAGTTGTTTTATTTACTATCCCCAGCCGCCCTCCACCGCGACGCCCCGCGTCCTCTAGTTGATCCTGCGGGCTACACCGCCCACCGTCCCAAGCTGAAGACCAACGGTCACCTGACGTCCGAGATGAAGGGCCGCCAGGGGGACCGGCCGGGAGAGATTCCCGAACTCCCTCCACCCAGAGGTAGCAGCTCTAGCCCTGCACCACCTCCCGGTACGTACAGAGAAAAAAATGGCAGCACATAAAATTATCAGACGTTAATCTTGGAAGCCGTCCAGAATATTGCCTATATTGTGATGATGTTAGACGTCATATGTATATGTATTTATCCCCAGGGAGCTACAAAGTGGCCCCGCCTGTACCAGCCAAGCCCAAGTACATGCATCCAGCATCCTCCTCAAGAACTGGAGCGCCACCTATCATCCCGCCCACCTCGCTGGCCAATCAGGGACCAGCATTCGCGCCACACCCTCAGTATGACAGCTTAAGCCACACCTACTATGGGTCAGACTCCGCCTCCTCAGCTCCTGGTCTCCCAAGAGTGGGCGGGGCCTATCCAGTAGGCGGAGCTACAACCATGGAGAATATGCCATCACAACAACCAGCGACCAGTATAGGTGAAGAAAGTAGGTCCTTGCCATGTTTGGTTTCGAACTTGGACTTTATAAGTTTTTAATCCCCTTGACACAAGTTAGCCTTTTTAGACTAGATGTTAACCCACCAAATTTGTGTTTAACTATTTAAGATGGGGAAAGCTGAAATGATAGCTTTTGATTTTTTTCCTAGTAGTGCAAACGACTCGACTCAACAAAACTCTCTCTCTCACCCACCAGACAGGGGCGGTGACAAGGACAGCCCACCGCCCCCTCCCCCCGACGTCGCTCAAACTGATCTGATGATGCGCCTGGGCTTGTTGCTAGGCGATCGAGTGCCACCAGGGGGCGTCCCAGCAGGAGTTAACGTCGAGGCAGCAACCTTGGGCTCTGCTGCCCCCCAGCCCCCTGCAGGAGGAGGCGAAGTAGGAGGGGGAGGAGGAGGGAGAGGGTGGGGTCAATCGGCCTCCTCTCTCAGCAGCAACGAGCGAGGTCACTCCGACACTAGCCCTATGTCCACTCTCACGGGTCAGTTTTCTAGCGGTTTAAGTTGATTGCTAAATTTGTGTAAGTTCATTGTTAAATTTAAGTAAAATTTAAAAAATGTTAGCTACTTGCTAAATATGTTGAAGTAGATTGCTAAATTTGGTACACTTAATCGCTAAATTGTTAAGAATTCAAAATTTGATTGATAAATTTGTGGTAGTTAATTGTTAATTTTCTTTCAGCTCAATGCTATATTTGTGAATGTAAACATCAGCTGCTTGATTTTGAAATTGATTATCTAAAAAGCGTGATTACTATCATATTAATTACTATGCCTGCACTAAATCTGTACCAACGATCAACTTCTTGTATCTGACACCTCCCTCTACCTTAATACTTTGCCTGCTCTAAATCTCTACCAGCAGCAATAAACTTATATAAAACCCACAAACCCCCACCCCTCTACCACAATACTACGCCTGCACTAAATCTTTACCAGCAATGAGCTTATATTTAACCCCCCCGCCCCTTAGTATCCTCAGGCAGCGAGCTCCCCCCCGGCGCCCCGAGAGCGCACCCCCACAACCACCCCCAGCAGCACCCCCACCACCCGTCCCAGCTGGCCGCGAGCCGAGACTTCAGCGTGGACAGCCTACACTCGTTGCTCAGCACCGCGAGTAGCATCAGTCCCCAGGCGACCGCCCAGAGACCACACTCCATCACGAGTGAGTAATGCTCTGATCTCTTCCTGCTAGTGGGGCGCGCTGGTCCTGGGGTAGAACATCGGTTTCCGAAGCAAAAGAGCCGTGATTCGAGCCTTGGCGATTTCGCTCACTACTGGTTGGGTCGGTGTTGGTTTGATGTCACCAGCTGAGGCATGGTTTCCCTGCCGTCCCGTGCGTGGCTGCACATAAAATTTTCAGACGCCAGTCCTGGGTGCATCCACAATATAGTCTATACAGTTCTGATGTTGGATGATAAACCAACTCAACTCAACCTTGCTGCTAGCGTTGGCATAAAGAAACTTACTCATTCATAGTAGTGTCAATTACAATTATAGTTGAGTTAGTCAGGTTATAATATCACCCAAGACCAGTGACTTATGATGAGACTCCGATCTCATGACATCACTTACTCATCGTTAAATGTTTATTGATCTTAAAGGGTCTTCACTTACGTCTCATAAAATTGTCAGATGTCAGTCTTGGGGCCCATCCACAATATAGCCTATTTAGTGCTGATGTTGGACATTAAATCAACTCGACTCAACTCAACTCTTCACTTTCATGTTATTGAATGTTAAAATAATGGTTTACCAAAGCAGATATGCTAAAATTTCTCATATTTCATGTTTTCAACCTGGGAAGAATAAGACACAAGTTCAAATAATGTGCTTTCAACGCAACTTTATCAAAATATCCATTCCTTGTTTCCTAATCTTTTACTACTATTTATCTTTCAATGCTTTCAACTCAATGTTATCAAAATATCCATTCCTGGTTTCCTAATCTTTTACAACTATTCATGTGTTAATCGATAAAACTTTACCATTTTGTATGATCTCTTCCCTCCCATCCCTAACTCAGCATCCATGCCCGGTGCTATTGAAGAACTGCCGTTGTTTGACATGAAACATCGATCCTCATTACGCAAAGCTGGACGAGCTGGGATGGTGGACGGCAGACGTGAGTTCTCTCCTCTCTTCTCCTTTTCTTCTTTTCGCTTCTCTTTTCTTCTTTTCACTGCTCTTCTATTCTCTTTCATTATTAGGGCTAAGAATCCTCTCCTTTAGGCTGAAATCCTCCTTCTCTAAAATCTAGTTCCTCCTTTTTTGGTCTAGTTTCCTCCTTTTTTCATCTGTTTCAAAACACGTTTTCCTCCTTTTTGTTTGAAGGTCCCTAGATTTTTAGCCTTTTTTTGTGTTGGGGCATTCTTAGCTCTGATTATAGATTTAATTCAATGTATTTGATGCTTATGATTGTAATTGTTGTTTTTTTTTGTGCTTATTTTTCTTTGGAGGGGGGGGGGGGGGATGTATTTATTAGGAAAAAACATGTATTTATTGTTTATGATTATTTTATAATTGTTTTTATTTTTTTTTTCAAATGAAAAAATATAATTGGGGGGGGGGGGGGGGATATGTATTTATTAGGAAAAAACATGTATTTATTGTTTATGATTATTTTATAATTGTTTTTATTTTTTTTTTCAAATGAAAAAATATAATGGAAAAAAGAATTCAATTTTAACTTCACTCTAAATGACTTTAAATAAAGTAAGCTCGTTGTCCAGAGAGTTTTGCTTTACCTCTATAGAACTTATTAAAAAACTTAAGTTTTGTTGCTTAGTTTATCACACATATTAATTTATTTCAAGCTGTGATTCTTTCTAACCATTTTTTTTTACGCTAAACATTTTTTTTCCTCCTTCACTTTCTGCCCCTCTGTTACAGTACGCTTTACGCCAATCAAACCGCCGTCCCTCAGCCTGCGGCCCCTGGTCTTCGAGGTTCCCCACCCCGAGGGAGGCAAGCCCGTGTTTGTGGGGCGGGCCTGGCTCTTCGCCGAGCTTGAGCGACACCTGTCACTCGCGGAAGGGGGCGGGGCCTCTGGCCCGGTGGGCGTTGTCATTGTGGGAGGGCTGGGCTCGGGCAAGACGGCTTTGGTGGAGCAACTGGTGGAGCACAGCAGCTTTGGCGGAGGCGACGGTGGAGGCGGGCCTGAGTCCGGTGGATTGGTTTACTCGCGTGAGTGTCTGGGATTAGTTTAACCCTTAAAACCTGACTCCTTAGTTCACTTCTGCCCTATATCCTGGACTCCCGAGCTTAAAATAGAAAAATGACATAGGTTTCAAATGAAAAGGGATAACAAGCAATATTGACATTATTCGGATTTAAAAATTAGATCTGAAAAAAGGGGAACCACTTAATTTCAGATATGCAAGGAATATAGCTAGTGGATAACATAGTATTCAATCCCCCATATTTCGGGAATAGGTTTTGTAGATTTAGCTCATTGTTTACAAGCATGAGTGTTTGGACTTCGGTGTAGAAAATTTGGCAGATTGGTCTACTCGCATGATTGTCTGGGATTAGGTTAACTCAACATAAAGCATTTCATTTTCTTTGAGTATATGCACTATAAATGCGTTATGATCGTTAACATAGTTGAAGAACAGATTGGAATTGTATGAATTTCTTGTTTTGACATATTAAACAAAAACAAAAAAAATGCATTTTTTTGGTAATTCCTAAAAAAAAAAGCAAAAAAAAACCCCATAGATATTAAAGAAAAAAAAGAAAATCCATAAAACAGACAAACATAAATGCAGTAACCAATTCACACTATTGTCATCTCTGCTAGCATCTCTTGTAACACCAATCCACTAAAACCTCTCCTACACTTTCAAATGACACAAAATGTTCGAACCCCTGTTTTCAGAACCCTCGGGCCAACAACGCACAAGGGGCGCCTCCTCAGCCCACCTGACGGACTACGCCGCGCTCAACGGGCTCGGTTTCCAGGTGGTGGGGTACCACCTGTGCCAGGCCGATCACAGCGCCACCTGCATGGTGGCCGACATGGTGGCCTCGCTAGCGGCCCAGTTGGCCCGCGCCCCACAGCTGGCCGCCTACAGGGATCTCTTGTTGCAGGTACATGTTGTTGTTGTTGTTGTTGTTGTTGTTGTTGAGGTGGTTTAACATACAACATCAGCACTATATAGGCTATATTGAGGACCGACCCCAAGACTGACATCTGACAGGTACATAGTGTAGTGTGGCCAAGTGATGTCTGCGTGTTGTCTTACTCTTGTTACAGTTTGTAGTGTGGTGTGGTGTGAGCTTGGGGGGCGCAGTGGTCCAGGGGTTGAACATCTGCTTCTGACACAAAAGGTGCGCATTCCAGCCCTGGCGCTTCCTCACCTGGGAGGAATTCTGCCAAAGGATGGCCATGCTTCAGACCTTCCTGTACAGTCGTCATGACAACACCTACATGTTCTTCCATGTGCTCCCTACTGGTCGGGTCTTTGTCAGTTTAATGTGTCCGGCTGAGACAGGAGTCATGGTATCCCCACCCTGTCTTGTGTGTGGCAGCACATAAAATTGTCAGACATCAGTCTTGAGACCTGTTCACAATATAGCCTATACAGTGCTGATGTTGGACTTTAAACCAGCTTGGTGCAGTTGTAGACCTTTAGTCTCCCAATGGGGAGGTCCGAGGTCTCTTGTTCAAAACCCATGATCGGTCAAAAATGTAATTTTTCCAATTTTGTTCCCACTGGTTGGGTGGATGTCAGTATAATGAGACCGATCGCGTAGAGCGATATGTTGGTGCAGGCACAGTAGTATGGTCTTGTAGAATCTGTGTGTTGTCCTATTGTTTTGTATAGTGACAGATATTGTGTCGCTGTATAACAAGATTTATTTATAAAATGCATTTCGTTGTAATAATAGCTGAAAACACTGAACATAGGCCATTTAAAAATGATAAACATCAGTAACTTACTAGTATTTTCTGGGATCTCAATTTATAGTTGCTCTAAAAAGTAATATAATATGTATTGCTGAATTCGCAGTTGACTAAAAGAATTGTATAGACTAGAGAGTAATTTTAACTTGTTAGTTAGACTGATAACTATTAATAAAACAGCTACACTTAGTTTAGGCACTGACCACTCTCAAATTTTGAGCCATGACAATTAATACCTCTAACATTGTTTAAAACAACAGATTGATTAGTTGTGAAAAATAAATTTAGATATAGATTATTTAGAAAAAATTAAACCAAATTGTAGAACGTTTTATAAATGTGAGGAAATGGATTATTTATTCTTTCTAGTTTTTTTTACTCTCGGGACTACCAAGTTCAATATTTTTTATCCTCCCCTCCATTCTTTACCTCCAGGAACCCCACCTTCAGAAGATCCTCAGCAGCCGTGAGTGCATCCAGAATCCCTCCCTGTCCTTCCTCAAGGGGGTGCTCGAACCCCTCCGCACCTTGAAGAACGCTGGCAAGATCTTTGCCGAGAGTTGCCTCATTCTGGTGGACTCGCTCAACGAGGCCGAATTTCACAAGCCTGATTACGGAGACACCATTGCGTCGTTTCTGAGCAGGCACGCCAACAAGTTTCCCTCGTGGCTTAAACTGCTCGTCACGGTTCAGACTGGCTTCCAGGAGATTGCAGCAACGCTGCCGTTTCACAGGATTTCATTGGACGATAAGCCTAACCAGGGGCGGACAACTGGGGATGTTCATGGGTCGGGGGCCGCTGGTGCTGGGGATACAGTCGGACACAGTCTCGTGGTGCAGGATATCGCCGACTACATCAACTACCGTCTTTCAACCTCCCCCGCCCTGCGCAATAATCTGACCTCGGGCAGCAACAACAGCAGCAGCAACAACACCAACAGTAGCAGCGGCAACAGCAACAGCAACACCATCCAACAGAACCAACTTCGCGAGGAACGAGAACTCCACGCCAAATTCTGCCATCACGTCCAGACTCTCGCCAGGGGGAGCTTCCTCTACACCAAGCTTGTCCTTGACCTCATGGAGCAGGGTCACCTCGTGCCAAAGTCGTCCAACTTCAAGCTCCTTCCCGTGACCTTGGCGGAAGTGTTCTTGCTGAGGTTCAACCTCAAGTTCTCAAGCGTGCGATCGTTCGAGCGTGTCTCGACCATCTTGGGCGTCTGCCTCGCGGCATTGAGTCCCCTGACGGCAGAGGACATCTTCCTGACGGTCAACTCCGGCAGCACGCAGCGCTTCCTCACCTGGGAGGAGTTCTGCCAGAGGATGGCCGTGCTGCAGACCTTCCTGTACCGTCGCCATGACAACACCTACATGTTCTTCCACCCGGCCTTCAGGGATTGGCTGATTCGCAGGGATGAGGCGGACTCGCCAAAATTCTTGTGTGATTTACGGTAAATTTTTAGTTACTCCACCGCGCCTATTTTGTCTTTGGCTTTGGGATAGGTGACATTAAAAAGTTCCATCTACACTTTTGCAATTTTTAGAAAAATTCAATCAAACCTTTAGCCGACTATAGTTGTATGAGAACGTCATTAATCATAATGATGCTCTTTTCATTTAAAAAGGGTGCCTATCTCTACAGTCATTACTTTGATGATTATTCTGTTCATGCAAAAACCTTGTCATGTTGTTACCTCTAATTTTACCCACAACGCAGATGGAACATTTTTAATGTTACCTCACAATTTTTTAGTCCCAGGTGTTGCAATACTGGCTTTCTTTCCAGACCCCCAGACCCCCTCATTGTGAGCTGCATCCGTATTTTCATTGGCACTGAAATTTGTGAAATGATGTTCAGATGCTTTTTTAAAATTTTTTTTTGTTTTGATTCTATTTCTCTGGGGCTCTCTGTGTTAAAGCATGTAAATTTGTCAGACGTCAGTCCTGAGACTCGATGACAGTATGGCTTATATGGTGCTGACTTTGAACGTTAAGCCACAAACTCAATCCATTTCATTAGGTTAAGAAGGACAATGTATTGAGTTTGGTATTTGATAAGAGAGATTGTTGTTTGGTCACTATGGAAATGGCCGATCGGATAACACAATAATCACAAATATATTTTTATGTAGTTTATGTATGTGGTTTTGTCTACTGTGATGACAAGTATTTCTGTGTATATTGGAAGAACAGGCATTTTTCAAAATGTAAAAGAAAATATAACTCTAACCGTAAGTTTTGATTTATACCCTTGTCCATATCTTATGAAGTATTTGTGAGCACCCATTTTTAAATTGAAATAGATTTTTCATACAAACACAATTTCAAAAGGAAGAATACATGTGTTGTTTTTTTTATTTCCATTGCAAGGTTTTCAAATTTAATGTAGATTTAAAAAAGGCATATGGACATACGATTCCATGCTCTTGTATGTATGCCGCATGATCTCTTTGGGCCTTTTAAGTTAAAATGGACGGTATTACATGAAAACTTGCAATGTAAGTACATATATATTTTAAATTTATATATATATATATAAAATAACTATTGAGGCCCTTTTTTTTTATTACCCATCGACATAGGATCGGGGTTATAAATCTAAGAAAAACCACCCCTCAGCTCATTATGTTGTTGTTTTATTGAAACAGCAGTGCAGATTTTGACCAGCGGTGAGTCCCTTAACCCCCTCCCCTTCCTCCCATCCTCCCCATGCCCCTTTTTCAAAGCTTGTATAGCAGATTCAATAGGTAACTTCCCGTAACACCTTGGCATCACTCACCCTCTGCCGGCCTTCAATTCTCTCCGTTGCCTGCCATTTCCCCATGATGCGGCTGCAAACGCTTGTCGGAATGAGATTAATAGAAGTTTGAAGAATTTTGACCGGTCGTTTTTTATTGCTGTTTTTGTTCTCTTGCAATAAATTGCCATGTAGATCTGAGATTGAAATTGATAGACGTTTGTAGTTCACTAATTTATAGTTATGTGTGCACATCCAGTTTTCACTGCAACTTATCAAGCACAAAAGTTGGTTAGTCCCTAGATAGTACACTTGCCTTGAAGATTAAGGGTTCGAATCACAGATTTGGTTTAGCAGATCAGACTCGGAAGATAGGACCTATGAATGGTGGCATAGTAGTTTTTGTTTAAATTATGTTTCGTAAGTGGTTAGTGTCAGTATAATATGGACGACTGAGATAGGAGTCCTGGTATTCCTGCACTGTCTCTGTGTAGCAGCACATGAAAATATCAGATGTTATGTGGAACCCATCAACAATATAGTCTACATCATGCTTACATTGGAAATTAAGCAATTATCTCAACTCAACTCAACCCCTGCATTATCTCGTGTGCGGCAGCATGTAAAATTGTCACACTAGTCTCGGAAACCATCCACAATACATGTATAACTTACATGGTGACTTGAGACCCGCCCATGATAAAGTCCTGGTGCCGGCGTGGAGCATCAATTCTGTCGCCCTGTTAATATTCGTGAGCGTTCCCCTGAGATGTAAGTGCGTATGCGCAGATCACTTGTTAAGTGCTTTTTGTGCAGTGATCAGGATTATGAGCTCTGTTCTTTTCAAACTTCACTCTCATGGATACTATGTTTTCCTGGGATTAATTCTCTGTGTACTATAAATTATATATACACAGTATCTTTATATAGACAGCTTTTCACATCACCAGCATAGCAAAACTGTCTCATCAGGCAATGCATATGAAAGCACTGGTTGTAGACTGCTCTTATAAAACTAGGCCCTATAGAATCTTGCAGCAATTTATGGGTCCTAGCATCCCAAAATAGTAATTAACTTTCATATTATTGTTGTTATTTATTTTATTTTATTTTTAGTTTTAAAATTTATTTGCATTAATTTTTTTTTTCTTTTTTTCGTTGGTATGCATGTGTAATTCCACAACTTTCAGAGGTGTAAATTAACGTTGCCTTATTTTAATATTTTTTTAAATTTAACTAGACGTGTCATTATTGGTGCTGCATTGCATGGAGTTACACCATTTCTGTAGTTCTTTTTTTTTTGTTACCAAGGTGCCTGCCTGTGGCAGAATTTAAAAGAAATAGAGAAAATAGTTTAATTTTAAACAATAACTAGATTTTTTTTTCACATTTTTGATTTGGGAAATCAATACCAAATTTTACCACAATTAAAAAAAAAAAAAAAAAAAAAAGATCCGTCATCTCAAACTGAATAGACCTTTGTGGGTAGACGTCATCGGGCCTCTGACTTTGTAGCTAGCCAAAAATCTTTTGGGTTTTTTTACCCACTAGGTATGATACAGGTTTATAATAAAAAAAAAAATAAATAAAAAAAAGAAAGTTTACTTGTGCTTGTGAATTAATATTAATCTTTTTTGGTTGAGGAGTATTACTTTTAAAAATCATTTATTGAAGATAATGATAATCCAGAGCTTATCTAACTTGAAGATGACTTTTAACAACAAATAAAAATTGAGTTCATTCGTATCGCAAGGGAAAAAAGTAGAAAAAAACAAAGCTTTAATCGTGTTTCTCTACCTTTTAAACCACAAGATCTTAATTTTACCCTCACTGGTTTTTTATTTTGTTATTTCCACCCCAGCAATGGGCACGCTCTGATGGCGTTCCGCCTGTCGAGAGTTTCTGCTCCGCTGCCGCCCGAGAAAACCATAGAGCTGGGTCATCACATCCTCAAGGTAAGTGAAAAGACAAAAAAATGTATGTTTCACTAAACTGTCGTTTTTATTAGTAATATGAGAAGATCCTCAAGAGTTGCAGACCTTAGAAGACAAAAGCTCTGCTGCAGGTTCAAGTTAGCCTCTTGGGGGGTGCGGTGGTCCTGGGGTAGAACATCGGCTTCCGACGCAAAATGATCGGGTTCGAGCCCCGGCATTTCGCTTCCTACTGGTTGGGTCGGTGTCAGTTTAATGTGATCGACTGAGACAGGAGTCATGGTATCCACGCCCAGTCTTATGTGCTATTTTCACAGCTCGGTGGTCCCAAATTTTACCCTAGCGCATCCCAATGTTAAAGACACCCACTTACTCCACTGTAAAGCGCTTTGAGATTTTTAAAAATATTCTGAAATTGGAAAGCGCTAAATAAATGTTATTTATTATTATTATTATTATTATTACTCATTCTCTCTCTCTGTATTCGAACCCTGACCCACAGGCTCACATCTACAAGAGCGTGTCTCGACAACTGGGCTACTCCTCGCGGGACATGCAAGCCTACTGGATGTGTCTGAGCTCGCACTGTCTCGACGCAGCGCTAGCATCCCACCGGAACTGCTTCTCACCCAATGTCAAGGTCAGTGATGTGATATGTTATTAGTGTTGGCATGGAGATCAGAAGACACTATTTCAACCTACGATTTATTTTTTTAGGGAATAATGAAGACGGAGGAAGTTATAAGGTGTCATAGTATCTTGAATGTAAGAAGACTGATTTTCCCTTTAGTAGTGAAAGTTCAAATTATAGATATTCTCCTTTCTTGTGAGCAGTTTTAACAATCTCATCTCAACTTATCATGTTTTTTCCTAGCTGATATTTATATTTTCTTTCCTTTTTGCTTTTTGTTGTAGGATTTTTTTTTTTCGGAGGTGGGGTGAGGGGGTGATTCTGAAAAAAAATCTCAACCTCATGTATTATAACATGTGGTTTTACTTTATTTTTGTGGATGTATTATTATGATTTGTTGTTTTTTTTTATATCTAAAAAAAAAACATCTCAACATCATTTTAAAAATATTATCATTGCTAAGCAACCAACTCTAACTCCACTCCCATCGTGTATCCTAGACAAAACCTATAATATTATTCTATCTTTCTTAAGTATATCTCCCACATATTTCTCCGGTATCCCCTCTAGGTGAGTAGGCTGATCCTGCTGTCTGGCGGATCCCCAAACGCTCGTACGGAATACCTAGGTGGCGCTCCTCTCCTCTGTGTGGCCGCGCGATACGGATTCCCTGACATGGTCTCCCTGCTACTAGAGTTTGGCGCCGACCCTAACGCGACCTCTCGGGATTCGGGAACGGCCGCCCTGGGTCACGCGGCCTCCGCAGGTCACCTGGAGGTCATGAGGTTGCTGTCTCGGCAGAACGCAAGGGTGAGTGACGCTTGGAACTGGCTCAAGTGGTAGAGCGTTGGTCTCTTAATCGAAGGTCTATAGATCAAAACCTTATGATTAATCAAAAAACATGTTTGATTTTTTTCCCTGAGTGTCATTACAAACTGAAACACATAGCTTCATGTTGTTCTGGGATGGGGTTCTTTTTATGTATTCTTTTTTCGTTATCGATGTTAGCAATCAACTCAACTTAACTCTCACACCCTCCCCTCTCCCCAACCACCATTGTCCAGCTGTCTGCGGTTGACCACCAGGGCCAGTGTGCGGCGGTTCAGGCGGTGGTTCACGGGCAGACGGAGGCCCTCCGGTTCCTGCTGGCGTGCGCCTGGCCGGTGGTGACCGGCGAGCCGACTCGGGACCAGGCAGTCACTCAGTGCTTTGTGGCCGCCGCGGCAACGGGGAACACGCAGGTTAAATAACTTTGGGTATTTGTTTTCAGTGGTCTTTATGGAACTTCAAACAATGATAAAGCCATCACTAAAACAGATGAGAAATGAGATACATTAATTAGTGACATGACAATGATACTAAAGGCGACGGTTGAGTCGGGTGGAGAGTTGCTTAGGGGTTCAATTCTTAGGGAGAGCTGCTTTCAGACATGCTTGTCTGCTCAAGTGAACGTGTTGGGAAAAAGAAGATGAACGGAGGCTTCTCTTTTAGAATTTCACTTGTTCTCATCGGAGAAAGTAATAAAGATTATATCAAAATTTATGGCTTCTCAACTGTATTTTGGCATTAGTATGAGAAAATGTTAAAGGATTTCTGATATTTTGTTACGAGAAAGTTATTGGATTTATGATATTTTGATAAAAATTTCACTTTTTCACATTGGAGAAAGTAATAGGATTACATCAGATTTCATGGCTTCTGAAATAGGATTGTTGCTGTTTTATAGGAGAAAAGGTCAAAGAATTTCTGATATTTAGGTAGGAGAAAGTTTTACGATTTCTGCGTTTTTGATGGGACAAAGTTATTGGATTTCTTGTATTTGATAGGAGAGAATTATAGAATGTCTGTTATTTGATAGGAGAAAATTTTAGAATTTCTAATATTTTAATAAGAGAAAGTTTTAGAATTTCTAATATTCGTACAGGAGAATGTTTCTGTGGGGGTTGTTTCACGAGAAATGGAACATTAAGTTTATAATTATCATAAGATTTTCTGTTTGCTAAGAATGTAAATGATTATTTCTTGCATCCTGTATATTGAACTAGGATTTTCTGTATGTGTGTGTGTTTTGCAGATCCTAGAGTATCTCCATCAGGCTTACAGTGGCTCTAGACTGAACTTGTTGGATACCCTGCATGGGGAGACTGGTGAGTGACTCTCTCTCTCTCTCTCTCTCTCTCTCTCTCTCTCTCTCTCTCTCTCTCTCTCTCTCTCTCTCTCTCTCTCTCTCTCTCTATCTCAGTGGCTCTAGACTGAACTTGTTGGATACCCTGCATGGGGAGACTGGTGAGTGACTCTCTCTCTCTCTCTCTCTCTCTCTCTCTCTCTCTCTCTCTCTCTCTCTCTCTTTCTCTCTCTCTCTTTCTCTCGTTCACTGTCTCTCTCTCTCTCTCTCTCTCTCTCTCTATCTATCTATCTCTCTCGCTCTCTCTCTCTCGCTCTCTCCATATCTCCCTCTCTCCTTTATACCATCCATCCTATAATCAACTCTCACTCCATCTTTTTTTTTCCTCCTACAGCGTGCCTCCACGTCTCACAATATAACCTATATTTTGTTGCTTTTGGACTCTAAGCAACAACAATATCACTCCATCTTGTTGGATTCTTTCAACAGCTGTGACTGTAGATTTACCTCCACAGCTCTCAATTTAGCCTATATTTTGCTGAAGTTGGGCTCTCAGCACAACTGCGAACTCAGAACAACAATCTCACTCCATCGTTCATTTTTTCTCTTACAGCTGTGACTCTGTCGTACCTCCACTATTAATTTATTATAGCCTATAAATTGCTAATGTCGCTAAACAAACTTAAACAGTCTCACTCCATCATATTTTATTGTTTTTTTGTATGTTTGTTTCCCACAGCTGTGACTGCCGAATTTCTCCATGTAAAAATTGTCAGATGTTAGTCTTTAGACCTGTCCACAATACATGTACAGCCTTTTTGCTGACATTGGATATTAAGAATTCAACTCAACTTAACTCTCACTCCATCTAGTTTTTAATTTTTTATTTTTTTGTGTCTTTTTTCCAACAGCTATAACTGCCGCATGCCTCCACGGCCGGAAAGAGGCAGCCCACTTCCTGTTGGAGGCTGGAGCAGACGTGACTTTGCCCAACAACAAGTCGTTCCCTCCGCTGCTCTGCGCTGCTAAATCTGGACGCTGGGAGATCGCCGATGCCCTGATTACGATCGGAGCCGAGCTCGAGACTCCGGACAAGTTTGGTCGCACGGCGGCCATGATAGCGGCCGGTGAAGGTCATGCGGGGGTTCTGAACCTGCTGCTAGATAAAGGTTAGTTTAGTTTAAGCCTCTTGATTCTCTGTGAAACATAGGGCTGCTAGATAAAGGTTAGTTTAGTTTTAGCCTCTTGATTCTCTGTGAAACATAGGGCTGCTCGATAAAGGTTTGTTTAGTTTAGGCCTCTTGATTCTCTGTGAAACATAGGGTAGCTCAATAAGGTCAGTCTCATTTTTCTTCATCTTACTGTATAGAGCATGAGTTAACACTTAAAACCCGAGCGGCTAGTAAAATGACAAAAAAAATGACAGAAAACAGAAAAAAAAATACTATTTATAAATCTAGATCATTCTAAAACCTATGTCCAAAGATGGACTGGGCATGAGGGCTTAAAGAGTTATTCCATGTAGGGTACCTAACTTTCAGAATAACTAGTGCTGCCCGATGGCATGTGTCATGCTGGGTGGAACAAATCAAACTTTTGTGATTGCCAAATTGTGTGGCTGAGACAGGAGTCATGGTATCACCGCCCTGTCTTGTGTGTGGCAGCACATAAAATTGGCAGAAGTCAGTTTTGGGAATATAATAAAGCCTATATAGTGTTGACGCTGGACGTTAAACCAACTCAACTCAATGGCACAAATAAAATATACCCATAATATCAATGACTGTCCAAAAAAAAACACTTACCCACCTCGACGCTAATTACAACCAGCACGCTGTCGTTATTTCTCCCTCATCTCTCCCTCCTCCCTCCCCCCACTCTTTAACCACTTTTGAATCCGTGATAATTGATAATAAAAATAATAATAATAATAATAATAATAATAATACTGCAGATGAATTTTAGAGAGTTATATCCAATACAGTCAGCTCACTGCGCTTTTACACATTAAAATCTCATTCAAACAAAAAGCCTTCATTCATGATAATTGACAATATTAGAAGAGGATGCTACTTTTTTACTATGTTGTTTCTCTTATTACTTTGAAATCAGGAGAATTGATACTATTTTAAGTAATCGGTACTTCATCACTCCAAACGGGTCTATTTTTGTTCCTCCTTCCCCCTTCAAACTTGTGGGTAGAACATCGGCTTCCAACGCAAAAGGTCCAGGTTCGAGCCTGGCCTACTGGTTAGGTTGGTGTCAGTTTAATGCGACCGGCTGAGACAGGAATCATGGTATCCCCGCCTTGCCTTGTGTGTGGCAGCACATAAAATTGTCAGACGTCAGTCTTGGGGCTCGTCCACAAATTAGCCTATATACTGCTGATATTGGACGTTAAACCAACTCGACTCGACTGCTTCATCTTTCCCTAATCGTCTACTGTTGTTCCTCCTAGTACTTCATCACTCCATAATGGTCTACTCTTGTTCCTCATTCCTCCATCAAGCTTTCACTTCTTGTTAACCCACCTCAGCATTTTTACCTAACACTCTACTGTTCTCTCCCCCATCTTCCCTCCCGCCCCTCCCCCAGGAGCAAGCCAGACTAGCCAGGACAAGGAGGGCCTGACCCCACTGTGCTGGGCTTGCCTGCGCGGTC
>RQTK01000993.1:22632-30505 GCA_003991915.1 Elysia chlorotica | reverse complement strand
CTGTTTCTCCCGCCAGGTCCAGACACCTGGGCTATGGCTGCTGGCAAAACGGACGTTCTCCTACTTCTGCTCAACAAACTCATGGAGGACGGAAACATTCTATACAAGGTGGGTAACTCCTTCGCCCGAATTGCGTTCTTTTCTTTGTTTTTTGTTGTCGCTTTTTTTTTCTTTTTTTTTCTTTTTTGGGGAGGGAGAGGGGACTGGCTCAAGGTTTGGAAGGTTTGGGTTTCTAGTCCCATGATCAACATTTACAAGTATAAAATTATTATTATTATTATTATTATTATTATTACTATTACAACTTCTACACTAGCACAACGACTACCGTTTTCTTTTATATAATCATCATTGAAAATATCATTATTACTACATGTATTCATTATCATCATCATCATCATCATCATCATTCATCATCATCATCATCATCATCATCATCATCATCATCATCATCATCATCATCATCATCATCATCATCATCATCATCATTATTATTATTATTATTTTACTACTATCATTATCATTATTATATCTTTCCATGTTTACAGAAGAACCGAATCAAGGAGGCAAGCCAGCGCTACCAGTACGCCCTGAAGAAATTCCCGAGAGAGATCAGTGCAGAGGAGGCGCAAACGTTCAGAGAACTTCGAGTTAACTTCCTGCTCAACCTGTCGCGTTGCAAGCGGAAAATGAACGTAAGAGACAGCGATATATATTTTTATCTTACAGATTTTTTTTTATTAGGCAGCCCTTGCGTGACCTTTCAGAATATTAGAAAAAATGTGTTGTTTTTTTTAAGTCAATGTTAAAAGGTTTAGACTTATGAGAGAATATGAATTTTGTTGACAGTAATATGGAAAACAAATTCTCATTAGTTTATTTGTGCACCTCTAGATGACAAGTCTTTAAATACTATAAATACACTTGATAATCTCAAGGATAAAATTAATATGCAGGGAAACCAAGTTATTAGTACTAGGTGGGTTGAAAAAAATGTATTTGTACCCCTCCACCCCTTCCTTTCCCACAACCTCACAAGAAGAAATAACAAGCAGTTGTTTATTAAATAATTGTCTTTTTCTGAAAAATAAGAAATAAGTTGGGGGGGGGGTTATGAAATGCATTTCCTCGGCTTTTGAAACCCTTTTCTTTGATTATCTTTTCAATTTTTGTGTAGTGATCAATATCCCAGCATCCTAATGTTTTATTTAACTCTGCATGTTTTTACCTGCACACAGGACCTGCAGGCAGCGATCGATCTGTCGACAAAAGCTCTGGAGATGAGACCGAGCTGCTTCGAAGCGTTCTACGCCAGGGCTCGGGCCAAGCGTGACGACAGGTATGTGGCGGCTCTGAGAGACTGAGAGACAGATTGGGGGGGGAGGAGGGATAGAGAAGCTGGCCCAGTGGTAGATGGAGCATTGGTGGGTCCCCAACTGAGAGATACCCGGGTTGAACCCTTGATGTTTGATGGGAAAAATGTATTTGTCCATTTTCGTCCAATTCTGGTTAAATTGGTGTAGAGCTAAAGTAGAGCTTGTGTTTTTTAAACAAGTTATATATCTAAGGACAACGAATTGCAATTATAATTATGTTGAATAACTTTTGTCTAATTTATATTACTATTTATTCGGATACGTGATTTATAACCTTTTCAAGACATTGGCGCTAGCACTCTTTTTTCTATCAAGGCGTGTTTACATGAAGTCTATACTTCTCCAGTGACTGGTAACTAAAAGAAAGAATAATAGTTATAGTAACACATTACCAGATTCACTCCCTTTGACCACTGTCATTTGTGAGGTGAAAACATGGTAAAGTTTGACCCTAACTTGCCAACAAGGGCTGTGCTGATCAATGCGAGACTTTCTAGTGTCGCGTCTTGAAAGGGTTAACCATTTATTTGTTCTTTTTTTTTTTTTCTCAGACACACACGTTATCAAATATTTTTACTGCATTTTAATTATTTCTAGCTTTTTTTTATTTTTGCTCCAATTTTTTCCCCAAACCTAGATCTACACGTATCAAATATTTTCTACTGTATTTTAATTATTTCTTCCTTTTTTTCCTGCTCCGATTTTTTCCCCAAACACACACGTTATCAAATATTTTCTACTGCATTTTAATTATTTCTAGCTTTTTTATTTTTGCTCCAATTTTGTCCCCAGACATAGATCTACACGTTATCAAATATTTTCTACTGTATTTTAATTATTTCTAGCTTTTTTATTTTTGCTCCAATTTTTTCCCCAAACACACACGTTATCAAATATTTTCTACTGTATTTTAACTATTTCTTCCTTTTTTTTTCCCGCTCTCGATTTTGTTCACAGACAATACGCGTCTGCCCAGCAGGATCTGCTCGAGGCGCTACGCCTGGCCCCCAAGAACAGAGAACTGCACCGGCTGCTGACGCGGGTCCAGGAGGAATGTACAGCCCAGATGGCGCTCTACGAGTCGTCGGGCCAGACCGAACTGATGGACAGAATCTCCGAGGACGACGACGATTCCCTGGCCTTCGACCCCCGCCTGCTGGCCAGCCAGGCTTCGAGCAGCGGAGAGTTGAGGAGTGACGGAGGGGTCGCTAGGGGAGAAGGGGGACAACCCAGTATGCCGGACGAGACACCTTTATGACGCGGGGCGGAGGGAAGGTGGGGCAGCGACAGAGTTTGATGAATGCGACCGAAGAGCTCTTTGATGGAAATATGAGTGAGAATGGGAGGTGGTGAGACAGACATACATCACTGAGATGGATAGTTCAACAGTCAAAGTGAGCTAAGATACACTCAGAACGAGGACACTAAAGATGAGAGCTATAGTGAGCTAAGATATTCAGATCGAGGACACTTAGGGGGACAGCTTTAGAGCTATAGTGAGCTAAGAAACTATCAGGACTTATTGATTGCTGTTTATTAACTCCTTGTAAAAGTGATAGGACACCACAGTGGACACTCAAAGAGTCAAAGTGAGCTAAGATACACCCAGAACAAGGACACTTAAGGGGACAGCTTGAGAGCTATAGTGAGCTAAGAAACAATCAGGACGTATAGATTGTGATTTCTCAACACCTTGGAAAAGTGATAGGACACCACAGTGCACGCTCAAAGAGTTATAGTGAGCTAAGAAACACCCAGAACTATGTATTGATGGATCAAATACACTCAGAACTTCTAATTGTTGGATCTTCACACTCAAAACATTTGGACATAGAGAGAGGAGCTTACCAAAGAACAGATATTATTGCACCATTCTAGTATACCAAAAGTATGTGACACGAAATACATTTTTTGTAAGACTAAGATAGATACAGGTAAGGTGATATAAACTTCACTTTGATGACTGCAATTAGTTTTATCTCCTAAAATATCAGTAATGATTGAACGGACACAGATAGGAAAAACCTTACATTCAATCTTTGACTGGTTGCTCTTTGTCCTTTTTTTGTGTGTAATTTTTAAGTGAATGAGAGAGAGAGAGAGAGAGAGAGACTTAGTTAATAGACTTTGTACCTTAGAACTTAGAGCAGTGTCCTAAATTTGTCAATCTTCAAACAATAACCATATTGGGGTATTGTTGCAGCCTTTTGTCAAGTAGTTTTCAGGGTTGTATATGTGTTCGCACCAAAGGACCATTAGGGGGAAAAGAGGAGATAGAGAGAGAAAGGGGGAAAAGAGGAGATAGAGAGAGAAAGGGATGAAGGAGAGAGAGAAATACACTTAGTTGATAGCCATGTTATGTAGAGCAACATCCTATAATTTGTGTAATTTTCAAACTAGAAGCAAATGGGGATGTTGCAGTAGTCGTCTGTCAAGTAGTATTTGTAAATGTTCCTACCAAAAGATTATTGTGTGCCACCGTTGTCTTCCAATGTTTCTCTACCTCGGAACAGCCTCTTCCCAAACTGTGAGTGAAAGTGGTTGATAGATACCAACTTTGAACTCACAGCATTTTCTATTTGGGCAAAGTTTGTGTACCACAGTGGAACATTATGGAGAAAAATATGAGTTTGTGTTATTTTTTTTTAGCATTGTGACTGCTCCCTATATCAATTTTACCAATTGGTTAGTCAAAGTTCTACACATATGGAAGTCGTGAAGGCTCTAGTTACGGGAGGTATTTGGAGGTCATAAAATTTTCTTCATTGTTGGTAATAAAATGGCTGAATAAAATGAAGAATTTATAAATAAGTATCGAGGGATTTTAACTTTCAGCCCCACTCTATATATCTGCTTCATATGAATGATATCTGCTATTCAATGAAATGTGAATGTCACAGTAGAGCTTGGTAAACTATAATGCAAGGCATAAAAAAAAGTATACAAAAATAGGTATAGCGCAGCTCTAAGAATACAAAACGATACAAACACTTAAGCTTCCGACCTTTACGCCTTCATCAGACAAAATAAAAACATGTAGTTGTCTATCCATTAAAAAAATGTCAATGCTAAGAATCTGATAGTACAGTTTAATTTTAAAAATATGCTATAGTGTGTCAAGAAAGTTCCCTATACTTTTTTTAACGGCTTTTTATGAAGTTCCTTATACATATATCTGAATAATCAGATAAGAGTGAAAAGAATGAATAATGACCACATCAATGTAGTGAGAGGTGTTCAATTTTGCTTCTAGTTCAATATAAAAAAAAGTGTGTGCTCTTCAAAATTTTGAGTTTCATTTCTTTTTTCTTTTAGAGGAATTAAAAACAATTCTTTTCATAAAATGCAATTGGTTAATGCAAGACTTCAGTTCACATGTCAGAAGTTACTCTTGGGACCCATCTATGATATAACTCACTCGCTTTACTCCCCATCCCCGCTGCCAATCTTCCCTTCCCTCAAGCACATTATTTTGCTTTTACTCTTCTGTATATAGAGATCACATAATGTGTGTAATTTACCGGTACATAATAACGAAAAAATTAGCTTGTTTATTCCCGGCCGTAACCACCACCACTGCAAAAAAAAATTGATACATACTGGGATATTTCTCTTACACAATTGTATACGTAGTGGGGATAATTCCCCTACACAATTTGATACGTACTGGGATATTTCCCCTACACAATTTGATACGTACTGGGATATTTCCCCCTACACAATTTGATACGTACTGGGATAATTCCCCTACACAATTTGATACATACTGGGATATTTTCCCTACTCAAATTGATACATACTGGGATATTTTCCCTACTCAATTTGATACATACTGGGATATTTTCCCTACTCAAATTGATAGGTACTGGGATATCTCCCCTACAGAATTCTATACATACGCTGATATTTCCCCTACAGAAATTGATACGTACAGGGATAATTCCCCTACACAATTCTATACACACTGAGATATTATTTTCTCAAACAGAAATTTATACATACTACAATATTTCCCCTACAGAATTCTATATATACGGGGATATTTCTCCTTCAGAATTTGATACATACTGGGATACATTCATTACAGAATTTGATATGTAATGGGAACTTTCTCTTACAGAACATAATACATACTTTGGGATATTTCTCCTGCACAAATTCATATGTACTGGGATATTTCTCTTACACAATTTTTATACACTATGGGATGTTTCTCCTACTGAATTTGATACATACTGGGATATTTCTCATTCTTAAATTGATATGTACTGGGGTATTTCCTCTTACATAAATAGATACGTACTGGGATATTTCTCATATATAATTTGATACAAACTGGGATATTTCTCATACATAATTTGATACAAACTGGGATATTTCTCATACATAATTTGATACAAACTGGGATATTTCTCATACATAATTTGATACAAACTGGGATATTTCTCATACATAATTTGACACAAACTGGGATATTTCTCCTGGTGAATATGATACTTTCTGGGATGATATCTCTCACAGATGATAATACAAACACTGAAACAGGGATATTTTTTCATCTGCTGAATTTCCATACTCTTGCACTTGTCAGGGTATACAAGTTACAATATGTACGTACACGTAGTGCCATTTTCCTGTTGATTTTTATTTTGGGTTTCTCTTTTCTTTTACTTTTAAATGGTTTTTGTTTTGTTTTTGGTTATTTTTTTTTGTTCGGTTAAATTACAAATAAAACTTGTTCAAGTTGCACTCTGATTATTTTCCTTTAATACAGATCTATGAAATGAATACAAAGATATTGTAAGTAGAAAAATTACTGTAGTTATGCCTATGTTGCTGTAACATAATTACGTTGACGTAACGGAACCAAACCTCATTGATACGTTGCTGAATTATGAATATGTTCAAGGCCCAGTGATCACATGGATCTTTATTTTGTTTTGTTTTTGTTGGGGTTTTTTCTAACATTTGCTATTTATTGAGTCCAATGTTTGAAAATGTACTAGCAAGTTATATTACATTTATATTTGCATAATTTTTGCAAACTGATTGCTTGTTAATTTGATGGACTCTAACAATGTCAGTGTTTTTTCATGGTATGTTACTCTTTCATCCAATGTTATTAGACCAACTGATTTTTTTCTTTTATTTCGCGTTGTTATTGTTATCACGAGTTTGTTTTTGTAAATTTGTTGGATTTCACAATGCCTTGCCCACTGTCTGTGACGCAAATACATTACCACGGTATATACATGTTTCTTTTTGCTGCATATTATTAATTTTAAACCTTGTTGTTTGGGGAGTTGAGAGGATGAGAGGAGGGGATTGTGGCATGGATGTTTTTTGAATGTTGAAAGCTTAAAATACACTGGCAACCAGTTTGGCTAGTTTTACAAAATGTTCGGTAACCACGGTGAATCTGACACAAGACTGGCATTTTTAACTAAAATAAACTAGTAGTTACACCGCTCTGGACTAGTCAATGAAGAAATTGATTGGCATCGTCTGAAATTCGATGTGATTATTGATATATAGCACGAGATTAACAGTTATCGTAGTATTTGAAAATTTATGAAATGCCACACGTTTCTAATGCATGTTAACATTACATATTGAATAAGAAGCACTCATTTCATTCATTTTTTTTCATAGTTTTTTTTTTAATTGAAGCTACACATTGCAAGTCATTGATTCATCTGAAGATAGTCGAAGAGTAATCATGTTATTTTTGGATAAGATGCATTTATGATGTGGAAACTCGAATCAATGTTTTCCTCATCACCGAAAGCTTTTACATTGCTAAAAATCCTGAAATCTGTTTCATTTTTCACCTCATTAGTAAAATTCCCATCTCATATTTAAAAGACTCTAAATCTTTAGTGTTTTATACCTGAGATAGCACACTACAACTGAGGTGATGAATTGTTTTAGATGCTTTGTTGTGTTGCATTGTTATAAGGATGTAGGATCAATGTAACTTTATGTATGTCATCACAGGGCTATGATTATTGCATAAGACAAGACAGACTTAAACCAAAATGCAAGTAATATATCGTCAAAGTGAGTTGAGTTGGTTCAACGTCCAACGTCAGCACTATATAGGCTATATTGTGGACGTGCCCCAAGACTGACGTCTGACAACGTTGTAATTTGTAAAGGTGAACATGAGATCTATCTAACTAAATGTTCAGATTTTAAAAAATGGGTTTTTGCTTTATCTTAGTCGAAACTTCTGTCGATTAAAATGGAGATATAAGGAAATAAAACAGATTTTATTAATTGACACAAGACTAGCAAAATCGTAGCCTAGTGAGGATATGTTATTTAAAGAATTCTATTCTGTATACAACACGGCGACAAACCAAATACATGTATGATGAATTAATGTTACACATAGTTACACCGATAGTATACTGTGTAGGTTATTTGTCTGTATGTCTGTCTGTCTGGCTGGCTGGCAGCCTGTTTGGCTCGGAAATTGCTTCCAGGCCTGTAAG
>RQTK01000993.1:10132-20132 GCA_003991915.1 Elysia chlorotica | reverse complement strand
ATCTCAACTTTGTCTTTCAAGTAAATTGCTGATATCAGTTTTCCAGTATTTTTTTTGCTTTATCTCAACTCTCAGTCTCAATCTTTCCAATTTATTATAATTTCATTTCAACTCGTAGTCTTTCCATTATTGACGATTAATAACAACTCTCATTCTTTCCAATACTTGGTGCTAAATCTCAACTCTCAGCCTTTCGTCATCATCATCATCATCATCATCATCATCATCAATATTAAAACAACAACAACAATAAGAAATAATTGTGATAAATCTCAACCATCCGTTTTAACAGAGAGGAATTGCAGAAAAACAACACAGACATAGGCCTACACAGACAAAAGAAAACAAAACAACAGCAGCAGTTGGTGACGTTTTTACGATTCCAACAAGCTGAAAATAATTATAGTATATTTTGTTCACGCGAGCCACGTCACCCTGCCTGACACGTCAACTACGTGTAAAATACCGATTTTTTAAAAGAATAATATGTGAATTTGTATTGGGATAGTTAAAAATTACAACAAAAAGGTAAGCAAAACAAACAAGCGTTGAAATAACTTTATGACCACTTGACAGCACTAGGCCTAGGCCTATCAGTACACTGTATCAGCATTTCTCCCCCTACGCCTTGTTGGCACGGAATTGATCCAGTATGATTTTTGCCCTATTTTTCCTTAAGTTCTATCACGTAATCTCTTATGAAAGATCAAACACAGTTTTTTTCCTATCCTTTTTATTAACTCAACCCTTCATGGCTAAAAATTAATCCAGATAAGGACATACCATTTTTTAATCTAGGCGTGTTTTCTTTCAGTCTGGCTAGGTGCCTACTCGTCGCCTAAAGAAAAGACTCTTCAGTCATCGAGTGCAGTTTTGTATGTGAGACAGGCCCAGTGGCTCAGTCCCACTGTGATTTACACAGATCTAGAGCGCTCTAGAAATCAATCTAACTTCAAGCTACGAACTTTTCTAGATTTAGAAATTTAAGTCTATTATTTGCCTCATATGGATTAAAATGTTTACAATAAAGATTAATTGAAGGAGTGCACATATGTTCATTGAATTCGAGCAAGTATAATAATATTATGTGCATAGATCGATCTAGATCTAGATCTAGTTTAGATGCTTACAACTAGAATATATTACTTATTAGGATCTAGAATCTAGATGAATTTCTAGCTAGATATAGATATAGATCTACTTCTAAAGACTCTATCGTACTAAAATTTCTCTCAATCCTGAATCTTGATCCACTAAAAACAGATCCCAGATCTGTAGTGTGAAATAAATTGAGAAAGAAGATCAAGATTATATATAAACCTGATCTTTAGAGCTTGTTTTTAACGAATGCATTTATAATTTTACATAATTATGCCTCAATAAAGAAGTTTTTAATGTTAAAATACCCTGGTGGTTTGTTGACTTTTTTTGTACATTTACTTCATTTCCAAACATATTCAGTTAGGTACACCTGCGTCTTAATTTGTACATTGTAGGCCTACTTGAACTTCAGATATAATGATATTTGCTGTGTTTCAAGAGTTGTTATTTGACCATTCTCATATAATATAACTGTTATCAATTTAAAGAATATTTATAAATTTTTGTCTCATTAATTTAAAATTGTATTTTCAGTGAGAGAAGTTTTCAAGAAGTCCCACATGCATCAGCTTGAACGGTGATTCCGATGTTATGAGATGAAGATCATTCACGTGAAGAGGCGCACTCTGCTGGCCTATGTTTTGTCCTTCAGCTCAGGCTGCCTGGTGCTCTGGATCTTCTTGTTCTTCTCATCACAGCAGTCCGTGCGGGTGTGTGTGATGTTTGTTTGTTGCCTTATAAAGTTCAGGGCCAGCACAATACAGGCAAATATTGTCACATGTAAACGGATCCCCTGACTAAGGTTGACAATTTTATGGAGAGACAGTGCGAGGATATCACGACTCTTGGCTCAGCTGGCCACATTATGATAAACATGATTATACCGAAACCCACCCAACCAGTTGTAGAAAAAATACAGCAAATAAAATATGGACTGATTGTTGCTTTCTTGATTGGGAGACCAAAGCTCTATCACTTGCGCCGATTTTCTCCTGCCGATGAGTGAGCTTTAATCTACACATACCTAGTAAGGCAAAATTTAACACAATTAACAGTTTATATTTTATTTTAAAAAAAAAACCCCCAAATGTATAGTTTACAGGGATGCCACTTTTCCGGAATTCCGGAAATATAATTTGGTTCCGGATCCTCCAGAAATTTTTCTGACTCTTGAGTCCGATGTCCGAAAAACTTTTCCCTCGAAAATTTCGGCAAGCTGGCGACACCGCCGTATTTTTGTTTTGTTTTGTTTGGGAAAAGAAATACCTTTACTATGTGCCATTCATGTTCAGCCCTCATTGCTACAAGTACAAAGCTTAGATCCACAGTCACGAGGACCACTAGTTTTTTTTTCAATGGGCAGATGAAAGTTTATCTCCGAACCCAACCAGCGCAATTAGCAATTATCCGCCGATTTCCGTGGTCACACCTCGCATACCTGGGCGTATTTGTAAAAGTGAAAATTATACGCTGTTTATTTAGAAAACGCGCCCTTCTCAACGACTCCGCCTCTTAAAGCAAAACAATGTTGTTTCTGATTATCATTCACCTACGCTTAATTGCGCATCTTTGAAAAGAGTAGTTTTCAAGTTTGCGAGTACGGAAAAGAAAAGCATAGAACAACGTTTATCAAAATGCTATGTCTCTTCGTTGATTAATAAATTTGCATAATACTGCTTTATCGGTATCGGTACTGCAGTTGACCTCATCCGGGTTACCGACTTGAACCTCTAGTTAACCTAATCGACTTGGTTTATTCTTCCGAATAATACCGATCTGTCCATCTTCATTAAGCCCTTGGCGTTTTGTCTTACAAAGTGATTCCAGCTAGGGTTTGACAACAACAGGACAAAAGATTGGGTTAGAATCACTACTCAAAAAGGCTTTTTTAAAGATATATACGACTCAACATTTCTCAACTTTTGTTTATAAATTCCTTCTCCTTGGATTCTCCTCATTCCAGCCCAAAGGAAGCATAGAGCAAACTAAACATTTCTCAACTTTTGTTTATAAATTCCTTCTCTTTGAATTCTCTTCATTCCAGCCCAAAGGAAACATAGAGCAACTAAACATTTCTCAACTTTTGTTTATAAATTCCTTCTCTTTGAATTCTCTTCATTCCAGCCCCAAGGAAACATAGAGCAAACAAAACATTTCTCAACTTTTGTTTATAAATTCCTTCTCTTCATTCCAGCCCCAAGGAAACATAGAGCAACTTAAAATTTCTCAACTTTTGTTTATAAATTCCTTCTCTTTGCATTCTCTTCACTCCAGCCCCAAGGAAACATAGACAAAACAGCTCTCGACAGTGTTGGGAAGATTGTCAGGCCGGACCTGTTATTTGGTGTGGAAGGTAATGGTGAAACTTGGCTAGTGTAAATAGACATACGTAGACAAAGTTTTATCCCATTCAAAGATTCTTTTTTAAGAACTAGTCTGATGTTTTCCTAGCATAGTCTATTTTTACCATCTCTCTTGAAGTAATTTTTATTAAGTTTTATTTAAGGACATATAACCAACAACTTGAGAGGTGTAGAAATAAGACACTGAGAGTGAGATACAAATTTTGTCTCTTGAGGTAAATTTATTAAATGTATTCTTCTATGCACCTGGGTAGTCATATTTAATTATTAAAGGTTAATAAATTTCTCTAATTTTATTTTTTTATTAAGTTTTCTCTTCCTCTTTATATCTGATAGTAATACTTGCTCTGAAACAAATTTACGGGTATGTGAGATTTAAAAAAAAAAAGCCATGTTCAAAATAAATGGAATAGACAGAGAGGGCAAACCCTCAGTCTTAGGTGAACCAAGATTTTGATTAACCGTATCAGAATCAGCAATCTAGTCCAAATGAATTTATACTTTCCTTTGATTTCTCTTTAGAAATGGTGTAGTACTCGTAATATGTGTATGTGATCAGTTTACAGTGCATCAACAGGGTCATTAAACTTGTTGATTCTTTAATTTTTTTTTTTTTTTTTCCTTAACAGCTCACTTTGGTCAAGAAAGTAACAAGGTGTGTTGCATGCATTTTTTTTTTCGTTTACATAATGGTGGATTTTTTTTTCTTTCTGCATGATTGAACTAAATATTGATGCTGAGTGATTTTAAACAATTTTTTCTGTCTACCTATCCATCTGTTTCTGTCTGTCTCTACCTCCTCTCTCTCTCTCTCTCTCTCTCTCTCTCTCTCTCTCTCTCTCTCTCTCTCTCTCTCTCTCTCTCTCTCTTTCTCACCTCTCTCTCTCTCTCTCTCTCTCTCTCTCTCTCTCTCTCTCTCTCTCTCTCTCTCTAACTCTTTTTCTCTAAACATAAGTATACCAATTTTAACCTCAGTTTTGTCATTTAAAATTTTTATACTTCAATGAAGAGATATTGAATTTAAAATATAGTGCTGTGTTGACAGATAAAGGATGTGATGGCAAAAAAACTACACAAATTACCTTCCCCTTTTGTCATTTGTAAAATTGTAAAGAAATAAAATAAAAAAGTAATAATAATGAATGCTTTTGTTTCATACCAACCCAGACATATCTAAGAGCTTTGCTTTCCACTACTTTTTTTTTTCATTCTTTAAATAAATAAAGCTGTTTAAATTGGCACTTGCATATTGCTATGGTTATGTCATAACTCTGATTTTTTTTTAATGTGCCAATAGTTTTTTGCTTAATCTAATTAGGAATTGTGTCCAATTAGAAGCAGGAATAACTTACAAAAAAAAAGTTTTTATTGGTAACCTCAATTAGTCAATAGTAGCAAAAATAACATAATGCTAAAACCATAGCTTAGTGACGATATGAAGGAGTGTATGGCCAAACATAATCCTTCCTCACCAATCCTCTCTGTCTGTTTTTTTTCAGGAGAAGTCGGAGAAGGCTGCACCCATAGTCATCCCAGACAATGCTGCCCTGAGAAACATGTCATGGGCTGCCCTGGCAGAACTCTACCACAGGTCAGTGGCTGTCATCATAAGCCCCATAGGAGCCAAACATAATTTGATAAATAGTTCCAAATGAGAGGCAGATAAATTTATTTAGTTATTTTAGCCTCTATGAAATCAAAGGAGTTGTGTAAATAGGGCCAAATTTAAAGCTTATTGAAATTTTATTTTAATAGATTTATTAGGGAAAAGTGTTGATGTAAAATCTCTCTCTGATCAATGTAATAAAATATGACCTTTTCTTGTACATATTTTGAGGGGCAATTCTTCTTTTAAAAATTTATTTCCCCCAAAACTCTCCTAGCTATGTATAAGTCTAGCAACAAAGTACACATGGTCTTCAACCTTTCATTTCCTATCATTTTCACTTATGTTGCATGTTTAAACATCCAAAATATAGTCTAACTGCTGATGTTTAAACTCTCTCACTCTCATTTTCACTTATGGATCTCCATTTGAGAAATTAGTCTCGAAAAGGTTAACTTTTAATTTCACTAATGGCTAGATCTGATCATTATAACAGACCTGCCTACTTGTACCGATTTGAACAATAATTTATGTCTCATCACTCACCATCTCTTTCAAGTAGGCAGGCCAGTTAGAATAGAAAGGATAGGTTGATAAACAATAATTTATGTCCCACCATTCTCCTTTGTTTGTTTGGTGCAAACTATTGTTAATGGTAGAGCGTTGGTATCAAAATGAGATTCCTGGTTCGAATTCCACAAGTAGACATCATCTATTTGTGTGGTTACATCCTTTACTTGCAGTATAATCACAGTGACCCTGTGTCGATTGGATGTTAAAGTCTTAGAACCCGTCTACCATTATGTGAACCAACCAGGTAGAATCAGGCACAAGTCGGAATTCTGACTTTTGGAGTTATTTACAGTGTGTTATGAAGTAATAAGTGCACTCTGAGAGGTTTAAAAAATTATATCTCCATCATTTATAGAACCTGATACAAATTATTTAAGTGTTGATGTAAAATCTCTCTCTGATCAATGTAATAAAATATGACCTTTTCTTGTACATATTTTGAGGGGCAATTCTTCTTTTAAAAATTTATTTCCCCCAAAACTCTCCTAGCTATGTATAAGTCTAGCAACAAAGTACACATGGTCTTCAACCTTTCATTTCCTATCATTTTCACTTATGTTGCATGTTTAAACATCCAAAATATAGTCTAATTGCTGATGTTTTTAAAACTATCTCTCTCACTCTCATTTGGACTTATGGATCTCCATTTGAGAAGTTAGTCTCGAAAAGGTTAACTTTTAATTTCACTAATGGCTAGATCTGATCATTGGAAAGGATAGGATAAGTACCGTAACAATAATTTATGTCTCATCACTCACCACTCACTCACTCACTCACCACTCACTCACTCATTCATTCATTCATTTACTCACTCACTCATTCACTCACTCACTCACTCACTCACTCACTCACTCATGTCCTGTTTGTGCAGCTACCTGAGCCAGGTCCAGGTGGAGTGCAAGGACATCCAGAGAATCGGCCGCATCACAGACGGGGGCTGGGATGTCTGCACTGACCCGGGATACGTCCCCAAGCAACCCTGCTTAGTCTATTCTTTTGGGTAGAGTTTAAGTTGTTATTGTTGTTGTTATTATTGTTATTGTTATTATTGTTATTGTTGTTGTTATTATTATTATTATTATTATTATTATTAGTAGTAGTAGTAGTAGTAGTAGTAGTAGTAGTAGTAGTAGTAGTAGTATTGTTTTCATTAACTTATCATTATCGTTATTATTATTATTATTATTATTATTATTATTATTATTATTATTATTATTATTATTATTATTATTATTATTATTGTAGTAGTAGTATTAGTAGTAGTAGTATTATTATTATTATTATTTTATTATTCTTGTTAGTAGTAGTAGTAGTAGTAGTAGTAGTAGTAGCAGTAGCAGTAGCAGCAGCAGCAGCAGCAGCAGCAGCAGCAGTATTGTAATAATTTTTTTTTAATTTTTACATTTTTTAAAACTTTATATATCAATGAAACCAAAAGTGTTGCTTTACCTTTTCCTTTGAACTTATTTTTCTCGCATTGTTTCTATTTATTGTGGAATTTTTATTTTTTTCAACTCATGTTTTACTCAATCCATCAATCTTCTCCCTCTCTAGAGTCGGGGATGACTTCAGTTTTGAAGACAGCATCATTCGCAACTACGGCTGCAATGTTTACTCCTTTGACCCAGAGTGAGTGAATAGGGCTGTAAACACTGTGCATGTATGGTGCTCGAGATATTCAATGATGATAATTTTTTTAAAATTTACATAAACTTGGTAATGATGAAAAAGTTGACAAGTCAGAGTTCAGTTAAGGTCTATCAGTAGGCTATGTTTTATAATCCAATATGCTATGCCTCTGTGCTATAGCGGTTCAGTAAAAAATAATAACCCAGTTGGCATCACTGGATATTTTCTGATTACAGAGCTTCGGTTCAATGCTGCATGGCCCTTACAAACTTGGGAGTTTTGAGAAATACACTGAAAAATGTTGTAATGCAAAAATAGTTAATGTTGTTGATAGGAAAGTTGCAAGTTATATAGCCATGTAAATCCAAGAACTGTTTTTGTTACTGAGTTCCTTTCCTTTACTTTACAGTCACTGTTTAATGTAAGCTTTGGAAGGAATAAAAAGCCAAGAGGCTAATCCGTGTAGCTCTTACAAACTTGGGAAGTTTGAGAAACACTGAGAAATGTAATGTAGAAATAGTTAATTTTGTTGATAGAAAAGTTGCAGGTTATATAGCCATGTAAATCCAAGAACTGTTTTTGTTGATGAATTCCCTTTAGGCCACCCACAAGAGGGACATGTGTGGCTCTTAAGAACTTAGGAGTTTTTAGAAACACTGAAAATGACAAATTGTTGCTGCCCTATGTGCAGAAAATGCATTGTATCTCCTTGCTATTTTGGGAGAAATTAAAGAAATTTTTTTTCACATCTCTTCTATATACAAACCTGAAGTTTGTTGCATGGGAAGATCTATATATAGATTTACACCTGTGTAAATTTTGTGTTTTTTAATATTGTAAACATTTTTTCTTTTTTAATGAATTTTACCATGTCATGTCAATTAAAAAAAAAAATGTTTGCTTTTTAATATGAGTTCAGAAATTCCATAATAGTAAAACCGAAGTTGAAATGCTCTGCTTACTTTCCTCACTCCAGCATGAAGATGGAGAGCCAGCATCGCAGCAAGAACTCGATATTCTTCCGCCAGGGCCTGGCCGACTCTGATCGAACGTTGACCAACGGCTGGGTCATGTCCAAGTTTGAGACGATACGCGCCAGTCTTAAGCAAACAACGGTAAGCCAAACTGCCTGTCAGTAGAGTTGTTGTGGTTGAGTTGGTTTAATGTCCAGCATCAGCACTATATTGTGGACGGACCCCAAGACTAACGTCTGACAATTTTATGTGCTGTCACACACGAGACAGGGCGGGGGATACCATGACTCCTGTCTTATGGAGCATGAATTAATAAAACATGCGGTGGAATCTTTCCACTAAAGAGAGTCTTTTAAAAATGGGTTGCAGTAAACATTTCAGAAAATGTCATGTATTCTTAGGTGCCCAAAGCATTTCATTTTTTTTGTGTTCTTTTTATGGTATTCAAAAGCTAATTTGGTTTGATCTTAAGTTCTTTTAGTATGTCGTCATTTTGTCTGTGTGGTGTCCATGGTACTCTAAGCATTTTTTGTTTTAGCATTTTAACTATAAAGAACAGTTTCTTTTCATCTGTTTTTACAATTGTCCAACCTTCACATCCACATGTGGCAATGGGGGATATGCATGAGCTTATGATTTTCAGTTTTTTCTCTGTTGTTTCCCTTCCCTACTTTTTCAAGTCTTTTCGTTTGTGCCAGGGCTGTTGATATTCTTTTATTTATTTCCGCTGAGCTTTTGTTGTCTTTGTCAATCCTAGAAGCTAGGTATTCTAAGTGGTCTCCATGCTCCACATTTTCTCCTTTTACTATCACATCTGCAACAGAGCTGTCCCTGTCGATGTTAACCCTAAAATTCAGCAGCAGTCTTTTCTTTTCGCTGTGCTCTTTAACTGTTTGGACCAGCTTGCCGAGTCCCTTGTCGACATTGTAGAGAGCAGAGCAGTGTCATCAGTGTACCTCAGTCCCTTAGTTTAAGTGCTTGGATGCAAGGCTCAATGAAAAGATAATTTCTTTGATGGTTTTCAACATTTCTCATAGGCTCGAACCGCAGGCCTTTTGCGTTAGAAGCCGATGTTCTACCCCAGGGGTACCCCTTCCCTGACCCATTGGATGTACCACACTCCAAATTTCTGCGGCCTCCTGTTCGACATACAAAACTTTCATCAATCTTATGATATTAGAATGAACATTCATCACTTTTAGTGTTTCCCACAGCTCCTCATGCTTTACACAGTCAAATGCATGTGAACATTTTATGAAGCAGATGTTCAGGCTACCATCAGTCTGTCTAAATTTTTCAATGAGGTGTCTAGATTGAAAGTATGGTCTCTTGTAACTCTACCTTTTCTAAATCCTGCTTGTGTGTTACTGACTTCTGATTGTATAATGATTTTACTTGCATGACTGATTAGAGCCATTGTTCTGTGGTTTGAGCATTGTTGCAAATCGCTTTTCTTTGGAAGAACCATCAAGACATATCTTTTCCAATCTGTTGACCAGTCTCCCTTTTTCCAGATCTTTTGGCATAGCTTGTGATAGAAATTGATCACTGGATCTCCACCTGCTTTTATCATCTTAGCTGCGATGTCGTTGCACCATGGGCTTTTTTCGTTTTCAAGATTTTAAATAGCCGATTCTACGTCTTATGTTCTTAATGGTCTATCTTCTGATTCAATATTATTGTAGTTCTTCTTCTTCTTCTTCTTCTTCTTCTTCTTCTTCTTCTTCTTCTTCTTCTTCTTCTTCTTCTTCTTC
>RQTK01000993.1:0-10096 GCA_003991915.1 Elysia chlorotica | reverse complement strand
TATTATTATTATTATTATTATTATTATTATTATTTCTATTATTATTATTACTACTATCATCGTTATTATCATTATCATCATCATCATCATCATCATTATTACCGTGCCCCAATACAGAAGCCCCTGTCCGTTGTGAAGATGGACATCGAGGAGTGGGAGTGGGAGGTCCTGCCAGACTTGCTGGCCACCGAGCACCTCAAGACGGTCGGTCAGCTCCTCCTGGAGCTACACCAGTGCCACGGATGCTCCAAGTACGACCCAGACCAGGTGAGGCCTGTAGGAATTAGTACTAAAAATTTAGTCACAAGTTAAGTGTGTTCCACTGTATATATAATTATATATATACTTTTTAACTACTTATGTGTTCTTTTATTAAGATTTTGATGGTTTTATAGGTTATTTTTAACCATTTTGCACACCTAATAGCGTATTCATGCATTATGATGATTCTCATTATAGGGATCTATAATACAAATGTAGCTCAAATGAAATAACCTACCCAGCAATGCATAAAAATAAAGAAATTAATGATTGCCTTGGGTTTTCGTATTTAATTTTTATATAAATTAATAAAAAGTCAGTTCTTGAAAATTTGCAAATGGTGTCTCTTTTTTGTATACGAATAGCTAGTCTATGTAAAAAGATTTAGTACAAAATCAGTTTTTAAAACTTACTTAACGACCCCTCATGAATATCATATATTGCTCTAGATCAAATTGTCTCTTCATTGTAAAAACGTTATCTGAATATACGTCTTTTCTATGGAGGTGTCTGAGCACCAACTGAACTTCATTTTGTAGGACTGTAGCAAATTTTTGTTTTGCCAGTGCCACTGTTGTTTCCCACTACATGTAAATTTCCCTCTGCTTCCCCCAGGAGGACAAGGAACCGAACCGGGACCACTACATCCACATGCTGGAGCTGCTGTCTGGACTCTACAAGAAAAACTTCCGCATCTTCCACACCCACCAGAACCGCGCCTGCCGCTACACCTCAAAGTTCACTCTCTCCGAGCGAAGCGCCTGCTTTGAGGTTGGCTTTCTACGAGTAGCGTAATGGATGAGATATGTCTGGAAGATTCTGTGTCCAATGGTTGTATATGTTCGAGATGGTACAGTGATAATCTGTGGATAAGTCGGCTTCCTACAGGTGACGCACACACAGATTCTCGTATTAAGCATCCTGCGGGTAGAGATTATTATGGAATCTCTGGATCGGCCGACTTGCTACAGATGGATTATTCGTGGAACCTGTGTGGAGGATTCTGTGTTGCATTTTTCGTTTAGTTGGCTTCCTGGCAGATGGCACAGGTATGGATTCTGTTAGGAGACTGACTTCTATTGTTAGTGTTGCAATAGAACCTTTCCTGAGGATTCTGTGTTGTACTGTTTGTGTATATTCAAAGTTGGCTCCCTGGCAAATGGTGCAGGGACGGAATCTTTTGGGAGACTGACTGGTTCAGCAACGAAACTGTCCTAAGAATTCTCTCCTGTACTTGGTGTGGATGTTGAATGTTGGATACCTACATGTGACGCAGTGATGGAATCTGTTAGGAGACTGACTTTCTATTGGTGCTGCAGTAATTTGAACCTGTCCTGAGGATTCTGTGCTGCACTGTTGTGTATATTAGAAGTTGGCTCCCTGGCAAATGGCGCAAGGATGGATTTTGCTTCGAGACTGACTTTTTTGTAGGTGCATCAGCAATGGAACATGTCCTTAGGATTCTGTACTGTACTTGCTGTGGATGTTGAAGGTTGGATGCCTACAGGTGGCGCAGTGATGGAATCTGTTAGGAGACTGACTGGTGCAGCAATGAAACTGTCCTGAGGATTCTGTACTTGTGGATGTTGAAAGTTGGATGCCTACGGATGCCGCAGGGATGGAATCTGATGGGAGACTGACTTTTAATTGGTGGTGAAGCAAAAGAACCTGTCCATAGGATTCTGTCCTGTACTTGCTGTGGATGTTGAAAGTTGGATGCCTACAGGTGGATCTGTGACGGAATCTGTAGGGAGATTGACTATTTACAGATGACACATTGATGGAACTATCGGGAGAATTTTATGCTGCACTTGTTCTCTATGTTCCAGTTAGGCTTCCCTTAAGGGGACACCGATTAAAATCTTTGGAGAAGATGCCTTGTTTTGCCGGTTGTGTGTATGTTGTTCTAAGTCTGACATCTTGTGCCGGTATTCCATGGATGCTTTAAGTTTTTTTTTAAGGGCAGCCTGTACATTCTTCTCTAGAAATCAGCATTATACAATTTTTTTTTAAAACTGAGGGCTCATCTGCGAGTGATCACCCACAGTTCTACATGAATGTATAGCAAGACAGTGCAAGTACAAAATATTTGGTATCTTATGCACCTTTTGTTTTGTTTTGTTTATTTAGTCATACATTTTGTCTATGATTTTTTTTTGTGTAGTGTGTAAATAGTTTAAAAGCATTCTGTACTTTTTGATTATCAGCTACAAAGTTCTTCAACCTGTAATAAGCATTTGTGAAGAACTTTGTTTATTTTTTTTCTTTTACTGTGTCCATAGAGTCGTCAAAATGTCTTGTAATCTTTTTATTTCACCATTTGCAAATCGCAAATGCTCTGAACCGTTTTGAAGCTAAGCTGTTGTACACTTTTTTTTGTTCTACACAATTTAAAAAAAAATTTTCATTGTGCTCCCTATACTGTATGAAGCTTGGCCAGTTTTAGAAGTTAGAATTGGGTACGGAACTTTCTGAAGGATCACATTTTTGTTTGTAGGGTTTTCAACCATCTGGTTTAGTTCTGCCTGATGAATGTGTACATGAGTCGATCACGGAGATCTGCTTTTGCTTGTGCCATTTAAATCATCATGTTGATGTTCTGTACACAACCTGTTATACTCTGTGTACATATTGCTTTACTGACAGTTACTACTAACCAAATATGTTAACAATTTTACAAAATGTGTTTAAGTGTGATTCACAATTATCTTTGAGAAAGATTATAACTTACACATACAATGAATCCGATTTTCTGTAAATTTATCGATTTTCAGATAAATAAATTTTAAAAGTTTGCAGATCTGAGTCCATTAAATGTCTATTTTTAGGTTACATTCATTTTTTTTAAATTCCCTATGCTGCAAGGCTTTATGCAAAAACGTTCAGTGACGTGGGTGCAATGATTAGGGCATTGGATCACCTATGTGAAGTTGCTGGGTTAAAACCCTGTCGAGGACAAATTTTTCTTGGTCGCCTGTCACCCAGTACGCAACAGGTAGTATTGTCAAAAGTAAAGCATGTCGAGGAATATATAATGGCAACCTACCTCACAAAATATTGATTGCCAAGTACATTAAGGATCCTAAATCTTGGTTCACCGACACTCTGTAGCTGTCAAGATATAATAATAATTATTAGTTATTAATCTTGGTATCACTGTTATTAATATGAGCGCAAAACTTCATACTGATTGGTGAAACAATCAACAGCTTTTCATAGTAAGCTTACATTTTGTGGTAGGATTTTCTGAGCTCGTAACAGTTATGAAGTCTGCCTTAAGTAAATCTGGACCTCAAATAGGCTCTAACACATTCTGACGATTGGTTTAATTACTTCCCTTTATCTTTGACTATAAAAAAAATTGCATTTAGACGACTTTTATTAGCACTGTTGTTTGTCTTTTTTGCTTTCATTTCAATTCGTTTCAATTCGTGTTAATGCTGAGATTTAATGTAGTGCAGACATTGCATTTATAAGTTAATGCTTCTCTTTACTAAATCTTTTGTTCTTTTGCACTTCTTTTATAAATTGCTATATTATTCTAATAAAAGTGATGCATCAGTTGCTTTTTTTAGTTACACATGTTGATGTTGAAATGGACTCGATCATGTACTTTGTTTTATTAGTTGATTTGTTGAATGCTTTAATTCGTTGTTGTTGTTGTTGTTTTTTTTCCCTTCTTGTCATAAAGTGCAGGGTGCTTATCACTTTCTGTGGAGGGAAAAAAAACGAATGAAAAACGTTTTCTCTCTTTGGATGAGTTTTTAAGACTGGGAAAATCAAAGAGTATATTATATAATATTCTCATATTGAGACAAACACCCGTCTCCCCTATCTCCCCATCCCCCCATTTCCCAACCAAAACAGGGACAACTGGGCAAGTGATAGAGTGTTGGTCTCCCAATCAGGAGGTCCGGGATTTGAAACCCACATGAGGACAAAATTTCTCTGTAGTGGAGTTATTGTATTTTGTTTTTTCATAAATTGTTAACTTTAATTTTTGATAATCCAGAAATAAGTTTGACATCTATAAAGTAAACAGACAGACACTGAGAAAATTAGATACATCGCAAACCATGCTTCACATCCGTCTAGGCTGTCACAATCTCTGCAAAGATTGTCCAAAGACTTTTTTGTTTTATTACTTTTAATTATATATTTACATCATGATGGTGGTATTATAAAAAAAAAAAATTCCTCACTCCTTGCATGTGTTTTTGAAGCTAATTTTTTTTTTCTCTATTGGTTGGATTGGCGTCAGTATAATGTGACCCTCTGTTGTCCTCTATGCTGTCACAATCTCTGCAAAGATTGTCCGAAGACTTTTATTTGTTTTCACTATTATAAATTTAAATTATGATGGTGGTATTTTATTAAAAAAATAATTTCTTTTTCCTCACTCCTTTTTTGTGGTTTTATTTAAAGCTAATTTTTATTTCCATACTGGTTAGATTGGCGTTGGTATAAGGTGACAGACCCTCTGTTGTCCTGTATTTGTGAGGGGGGTGGGGGGGGGGGGCGAACTGGCTCAAGGGGTAGAGCATAGGTCTCCCAATCATGAGGTACCCACTATTGGTCAAAAATTGCCTGATTTCATCCCCTACTAGTTAGATCAGTGTTAGTATAACATGACTGGCTGTTGAGACAGAAGTTCTGGTGCTAATGCTCTGTCTCTATGAGGCAACTTGTATAATTGTATGGGGACCCATCCACAATAATAGGCCTGATTCCGGACGTTTAAAAGCCAACCTTTGTCTTTACATTTGTAAAATGTTTTAAGAGATTTTTTTTTTCTTACTCGCTTTCCAAATGTGTATAACCTTGTGATGCAAACTGTTGGACTTTAATTTATTGTTGTTGTTATTATTATTATTATTATTATTATTATTATTATTATTATTGTTGTTGTAATAATAAAATGATATCACATGTCTTTCTCTTTCTCATCGGGAAGTTGGGCTTTACTGGATTTAGTTTTATATAATAACAATGAACACGAATTTCTCCCCTTTTCTTTGTGTATGTCACTGTGCGTGGTTGTGTGTGTATGAGCAAAAAGTGTTGTAAAAGATTTCCAATACCAGCATTTTGCTCTCTGCCTGTGTTGTGTTATACAAGAGAGTATGTTTGTTATGATAAGAAAAATGATGTTTTGGTGCATAATTCAATTCGCCATCCTTACCAACATGTCATCTAAATATGTTTTACCATAACAATGAAAACGAATTTTCACTCTTTTCTTTGTGTATGAGTGTGTTTGTGACGGATTGTCTCTAGTAGAAATATTATAGAGAATAGGTTGACAGAGGGATGTTAGTTTAATGGAACAAGAATGTTTTACCTACTCTAGTAGCTCGTAAAACTGTCAAGATTCTACCGTTTCCAGTTTGTTTATTTTATTGCAGTGCAGAACTTGACAAAGGGCTGTCACAGTTTGTCTCTAGTAGGAGAATTATAGATACGTAGTTAGTTTAATGGGACAAGAATGGTTTCCCTACTCTAGTAGCTCGTAAAACTGTTAGGATTTTACCGTTTCCAGTTTGTTTATTTTATTGCAGTGCAGAACATGACAAAGGGCTCTCACAGTTTGTCCCAAGTCCTGGTAGAAAAAGAGAATTAACTGACAGAATGTCTATTTTGCCGCTTACATGTAGGCAATGTGACTCCATTGAGTCAACCAATATAATTAAATTGCCTTGACAACATATGACCAGAGAGTGAGAGACCCCAATCAATCTGCGTTGAACAATGTTAAAATCGTGAGAGACGTGTCTTGAAAAATTTAGAATTTTTTTTCCGCTGGAATTGGTACTAAATGTTATAAAATTTCAAGACTCAGTGTTTTTTTTTTGGGTTCATGTTTATGCAACACTGTTAAATTTTAGAATCTAGTCCCAGAAACGAAGTCTCTGTGAAATTGAAATTATAATTGATGAACATATGTGTGTCCTAAATTGCGCAATTGTTGCTTGTGATATTTGCAAAGAGCTTGACAAGTTTTGATCTCGCTTCGCATTTAATTCTGTAACTTTGAAATATTTTCTGCAAGTATTTGATCTATTTAGAGAATTTGGAGAATCATTTTTACATAATTCATTATACATGAACTTTTGTTCCCACTGCGATTGTATTGAAACTAATCTTGTTGTTTTTGTTTTTTGTTTTTTTTACCTACATTATCCTAACATTTAGTTTATAAGTATATTGATTAGAATCGTTAGTTTTACCTCAAATGTAAGAAAAGATGAATTTTACTTTTTTTTTTAGATTTAAAATTCAAACCAAACCTTTTTGTTTGTTTTCATTTTGTTTTGCCGACAAATTTACTGCACAACTGTGGTGCTGATATATACAATGGGCCATGTTAATAACATGATACGTTTTGTTCTCAGGTCTATACGCAATGAGAAATTTGACTTAAGCAGGGAAAATGGGATTGAGGGTGCATTGTTGTTGGGCACAATATAGCTGTTACCTTGCTGACGTGCCGTAAAAACAAACTCACTCTCTCACGCATTGTTGTTTCTTTTTCTTCTTTTGTCCTTAAACCCTTGGAATTCTTGAATAGATTTGGATGGTTTTATATATACACCCGCTGGCAAGAATTACTGTCAAAAAATTTTAAAATTGGGAAAGAAAAATTCAGAAATTCCATGGATGCTTGAAGAAAAGGCACAAGAAAACCTGTATGAAAATATCTATAAGACTTATTGATAAAAACATGCTTACTTTTTTTTGTGACCTTTCCAATTATCTTTTAATAGCTTTCCTATGGCACATGTACCACACCGGTTTGACAGAAAGTGATCGATACATTGTAATTAAGCTTGTTCTTGTTATGATAGTAGGACGTATAGATTGACTGCAATTTTTATTATTAACTTCATCAGCATTTACTACGTGTCTGGCAGACTAAATGATGATGTAAATTTTCCTGTTCTCTACTCAATTTCATAGGCAATTTTATGAATATCATGGTATTAAAACTCATAGCTGTACTTAGATGTAGTTGGTGGTGGTATATAGAAAGGGACATATACACTCATACATAGTTATTTATATCGGGCTCGTTAAAGGACTCAGTACATGTAGTGCTAGATTCTAATATTTTTTTAATACTCTGTTCCATAGACTGAAAATTTCCCTAACACATGTATCTGCAAATCCGCATATTTATTTTTTTTCATGAAGAAAAATGGCAGCATCTGAGTATAGTAGAACATCTTCTGACGCAAAGGGTCCGTGGTTCGAGCCCTTACGATTTCGCTCCCTACTGGTTGGGTCAGTGTGAGTTTAATATGACCGGCTGAGACATGAGTCATGGTGTCCCTGCCCTGTCTCGTGTGTGGCAGCACATACAATTGTCAGACGTCAGTCTTGAGGTCCGTCCACAATATAGCCTATATGGTGCTGATGTTGGACGTTTAAACCAACTCAACTACCACATGAAACTAAGAGTGAGAATGTGCCAACATGCAAACACTATACACGAGCAAATAATTATGTTATGTCGTGTTCTCACAAATAAGTGTGCTATGTCATAGATTCTCTCCTTGAACCACAATGTTAGCACGAACTACTGGTTCTGTCTGTGTCAGTACATGTGTATAATTTGACTGCCTAATACAAGTGGCTATGAATGAAGTTAAGTCTCAGTATCTCCGCTCTGTCTATGAATGGCAGCATGTAAAAAAAGTGGGACCTGTCAACTTGATAACATAGTTGCTGTTGCCGTATTTTAAGATACCAATTCACTCACTCCCTAACTGTCTATGTGTGGCAGCATGTACAATTATCAGAGTTTGTCTTGGGACCCCTCCACACTATAGTCTGCATATGCTGGACGTTAAAACACCAACTTACTCACTAGACATAATACTATTTTATACAAAATGAGAGATCGAATCATAGATACATACCATAAGCAGGTACTGTATTACTATTAGAGAAAAAAGTAGTTACAAAGTGACTGTATAATATAATAATGTTATCGTCAAACCCGAAAACTAGTCGTTTCTGGAAATGTCTGAAACTTTCGGTCAGTCCCATGTAATTCATGTTTTTTTTTTGTCGAATGCAGGAATTACTAGGGAGTGGCTGATTTTTAAAAATTTTAAGCATTTCCAGGAAATGGTTGGGTTTCCCGTGTTTGACTGACAGTGGTACATAAATGATAATTCTACACTGCATAATCAGTAGTTTATAAGCCAACATAAGGCCCAAGGGGTCATAAGTGCAACGTCGTCCTAAGCTTACAGTTAGTCTTTAATATTGTAAATCAGAAGTCTTAAGACGTAGTTGTAAGCTCACGGCTACGTTGTACTTACGATCTAATAATCTAGCATCATTTCGGTTGCATTCACCCCCCTCCCCCCTCCCTCCCCCCCACACACACACCCAACCCCCATCTCCATGGTTGTAAAAGGTTGTAACATTGTATGGCTGTTTGTGCTCATTGATCAATTAATCTATGTCACTTGTCATTAATGATGATAATTCTGAATTATTCTGGACGAGGTTGTCTGACTTTGATGTGAAACTCTGATACATTGTGATTGTTATTGTAATTACGTATAACATGATATATAGATGAAAATATACAATACAATACAATAACATTCCGTTGTGTTAATATATCATTTTTATTCTGTTTGTCATTCTATTAAAAAACGCTTAAAGGTAACATAAAAAAGACCATACATGTTTATCTGCATTTTCGTAAAGGAATAAGTTGATAGCCTTAAAATGAAGAAGAGCTAAGGAAATTTTACACTTCAGAAGAAAAAAAAACAACACAAAAACCCCCCACAAAAACAACGATCAACACAGTTACTGTAGGAGGTTAACTTTACTCTTTAATGTCCTAGTCAACGCGCTACACACAAGCATGCTACTTCCATAGATCTACACACATTTCCCTACGACCCCACCATTCGTAAAAAGAACTCACACAGTGAAAATAATAATGGTTTCTCTCTCTCTCTCTCTCTCTCTCTCTCTCTCTCTCTCTCTCTCTCTCTCTCCAAGTGTGTAGTTTAGATCGTGCAATTGGATAACTGTGCTTTTCCTCAACATACTGAACTTTTAACACTACCCTAATTTGGATAACTTTTAGTTATACATTATTGTTTTTCGTTCGTAGCTCTTTCGGTGCTTATTCTACTATAGACAAGAAAGGAAAGACTTTCAAATACATTGGACATTGAAGAAGGATTCTATTTCTTAGGAAATGAAGAGCTTTGTTTTTACCATGACAACACAAACCTATGTGCACATTCGGAAGAACTTTCGATAAAAACAGGTAAAGAATGTAGGCATGAAAATGAGAAACAGGTGTAGATCTAGTTTTAGCGAGCGGTCGTACCTCACAATGTGGTATAATGAGTGTGCATAGTTGTACCAATCACAAGTCGTGTGTGGCAGCCAAAGGAGCAGCAGAAGGGCCCGAAGAAATCGCAAGTACCTTAGTCTCTAAATAACTTTTTAAGCTAACTTTATTTTGTGACTTGTCTTGGTCTGATGTGGGAGGTGCGGTGGCCCTGGGGTAGAACACCGCCTTTCGACACAAAAGGTTCGTGGTTCGAGCCATGGTGATTGCGCTCCCTACTGACTTGACTTGACTTGACTTGTTTCCGCGATATAGACCTTCTGGTCTGTACGCGGTTCCTAGTTTAATAATGATTTTGGCATGCGTGGCGTATGGCTGAAAAAGTTAGTATGTCACTAATTTTGGCACTGAGGTTCATAGACACTGTTTCGATGCTTCCACAAACTGTCTAGCCTACTTTTGAAGGCGTTTACCGACGGTGCTGTCACGACTTCCTCGGTCAGGCTA
>RQTK01000992.1:153415-183840 GCA_003991915.1 Elysia chlorotica | reverse complement strand
TGTACCCTCTCCATACGTGTCTTACCTCCCAGGTGGCCCCTGTACTTGTATGTACCCTCTCCATACGTATCTTACCCCCCGGGTTGCCCCTGTACTTGTATATACCCTCTCCATACTTGTATGTACCCTCTCCATACTTATCTTACCCCCCGGGTTGCCCCTGTACTTGTATATACCCTCTCCATACAAGTACAGGGACCACCTACAATGAGCGTCAAGAACAAAAAGAGGATGCGATGGGCAGTAATTTTCTCTTTTAGCCCTTTCTGGTTAGTTGTAGAATGTACGTTTATGCATTCAACATGCGATCTCTTGAAAATGAAAAACAAAACCAACACATAAACGTAAGCGGTAAAAAATGTGTTTAATTTAGTTTCTTTGCAGTGAAATCATTATTGTAACATCGATTACGTCCCGAAGTAGGAGCAAAAATGCTAGCTACTTAGAACTTGGTTTTTATGTAGGCCTGAAAACTTACAATCACATTAAAGTGCTGCTAGCCACTTTGCAAAAATAGAGTTCTAAGACTAGGTAAAACCAAACGTACATACTCAACTCTTGTCACCCTGTGTGTCTGAACCCGTTTGTTCTGCTGCTTTCACATTATGTTTTTGTCAATGTGCATTTAACTTGCAATGAATTTTTCATGTTTTTTGTGGCATAATATGTTGGCTCAATGTGTGAATAAGTGCTTGATCAAGATAGGCTAATTTGATTTTCCTAATTTGTGTTATTTTTTTTTAATGAGGACGCACCGGTTTGTTAGTTAGTTTGTTATGACTTGATTAGAATATTCAAATATTTTGAATATACTTACTTGCGATCCTTTGTATTTGATGATTTCTTTCAATCTGTCTTTAATAAAAACCAAGCCGTCATCATTGAAATATCCAACGTCACCTGAGTAAAAAACAACAAACAAGCATTATTATTGTTAATTGCTTGGAATTAAAATCTACAACAGTCATTCTCTAACAACCCTATACATCTAGATCTATGTCTTAAATGTATCACTCTACTCTTTATAAAGATTAATGCATTTAAACAAACTTTCCAACTTTATATATAAATTGTGCACATGATTTTGCGCTTGCCTTATGCCCTTTTTGTTTTACAAGCGATAAGGCAGCTTTAACATAGACTATAATAATTATTTCTGGGATGATAAAAAATAATACTAGTGAGTGAGGATACTTAACGTAGTTTTTATCCTTTTAAACTCATTTACACGCACATCTTGTTTACTATAATGTAGGTGATCTTGCAGTGAAAATTATTGGTCTCAACTTTCGAATGAAACAATAACACAATGCAAATGTCTTTGCATTTTGTTAGTAAAAAAATCAAAGTGTGCCGTATACATTTATTTTGACCGCCTCCTTAAACTCGAAGATTTAAGTGAGTAACCTTTCGCCAATATTTTCAAAAGATTTCGCAGCTTTGTTTTTCCCGTTTTGGAACAATTCCCTTGTGTCAGTTCTGTGTAACTGTGTTTTACTTGTTCTAATATTTTCTTTGCAGTGTGCCAAATGTTTTTGTTTTGAGGTCTTTTAAGGTCCTATTAACTGCCTCTTGTGTGTGTCGTAAGTAAAACCAGTTTTGGAACGCACAATACAATAGTAGCGAACCTGTGCGCAGCCATTGGTCCTGTGTGATCATGCCATCAGTCGCTGCCTGGTTGTTGTGGTAGCCCAGCATCACCTGCGGTCCCTTAACCCAAACCTCTCCGGGCTGGCCTGAGGGCAAAGTGTGCCCAGTGTCTGGATCTACTATCTAAATAAAAGAATATTACTATAAGAACAATACCTGAACAAGTGGTTTAATTTCTAAAACACATTAACCTGTCAAGGTGGGTTTTTTTTTAATAACGTACAATTGGGGGGGGGGGGGTTAAGTGTGGGAAAAGTTATTGGAGTAATTACTCCTTAGTGGAAAGCATAAGCTGTATGAAAATCCTTCTGGTGGTTTAAAGAATCCTCGTTATGAATATGATTATACAATTTTCCATTCATGAAAATTTGTTATTGTCATTGTAGTCAATGCTGTTGTTGTCATTGTTGTTGTTGTTGTTGGTGGTGGTGGTGGTGGTGGTGGTGGTGATGATGATGGCGTTTTTGTTGATGTTGTTGTTGTTGTTGTTGTTGTTGTTGTTGTTGTTGTTTGTTGTTGTTGTTGTTGTTGTTGTTGTTGTTGTTGTTGTTGTTGACATTAAAACAACATTGTATACTTATTTTTAAATAATTATGTTATATCTATCAACACCCAAATGGTACTTGCTAAAATTTGATATACCTTTCCTCGTGTGTTTACCAACATATGCCCAACTGATCCCATGGTTTTTGTGGCATCCAAGTTCGTCATAGGTGACGTCTCTGTAAGTCCGTAGCCTATTATCCAGAAATTAATACTACACAATTATTACAAATTAATATATTCTAGAATAAGCTGTAAGTAACCGCAATGCAGCGTGTGGATTCATAGTTAATTGTACAATAAAACGTTCAGTTTTAACACTAGAATATAAAGGGCGTTGCGATATAATTTGATTTCATTTAATTTTCAAGTTTCTAGTAATTTACTCCTCTTCTAAGTTCTATACATAAAAATGTAAAAAGATACTAATCACCCTCTATAATTTTTGTCAATTTTTTTCTAGATTTCTTGTGTATCTTTTTGTCACTAATTTTTTAAATTTTATCTTGGGGCCAATTTCGTATTTTTAACCGCAATTTCTTTTTCCACATGCGTTACAATCTCCACCTCTTTAATCCTGTAACCCCACCCCCACCACTAGCATGTACCTTTTTTCTCTGCTACCTCTTTCTCTATTACTGTATCTCTCTCCTCTCTCTCTCAATTACTGTATCTCTCTTCTCTCTCTATTACTTTATATCTCCTCTCTCTCTTTTACTGTATCGCTCCTCTCTCTCTCTCTCTCTCGTCTCTCTCTCTCTCTCTCTCTCTCTCTCTCTCTCTCTCTCTCTTTCTTTCTTTCTTTTCCCCTCTCTCCCATCCTTTGTACCTTGTCTAACGAACTCCACATTAGGAAATTTTTCCAGAAACGTCCGTGTGAGCTCCTCTCCGAGGGGCGCCGCTCCACAAAACACTTCAGTGATGGAACTCAGATCAAACTTTGGCACGAGAGGATGTTTCGCCAGGAACAACACCAGAGGAGGAACCAAATACGCCACACTGATCTGGCATAGCGTTAAGAACAGAAGGGAAGGGTCATTTCTGTTGTATAATATCCTTTCTCGTTTCGTTAATACATAGCACAACAAATGTGACGGAGTCGAACATGCTGACACAACACTTTTGTCTGAGAATACAAGCCACTGAAACTTGACTACCGAGTATACAGAATACAGAATACAGGAATATTTATTCACCCCCAAGGAGAAATTAAAGGACACTCACACAACAGACGAAATTAAAAAAAAAAAAAAAAGTTTACAACGATAAGAAAATAAAAAGGTAGAATTTTGACATAAAGATTACTACTATTATACATACTATATAAATCGTAATATCACAATATGACAGCTCGAGGTACTGAATGTATTATGTATATGAGAAAAATCTCATGTTGTGTGAACGTTATAAATTATACATAAAACTTAATACACGTACACAAATGGTAGAGTAAATATAAACATCGATACTATTAAATAGAAGTATTCTACTCTGCTTGGTTTATACAATAACGACAACAATAACATTGACCATACCTTTCATATCACGATTTAAATCGTATTCATTGAAAATGAACTTGCCGTTCATAACGCCGTCAAGTTATAAACATTTGTTACACTACAACGATCATTTAATTGTGTGAGACTGCGTTCCTTTGTGCGGAGCTGCTTTTTTGTTTACGTACTCGTTTTGGTAAAATGATCCATCAACTGAGCTGTTTTAGTTATATTTTCAACATCAGAGAAAGTTATACAAATTGCTCGTATAATTGATACACATTTGACAATAATGGTTTTCTTAGTCCAATGTCTTCTCAGTTTTTATTCAAATCAGAGAAAGTTATACAAATTGCTCGTATAATTGATACACATTTGACAATAATGGTTTTCTTAGTCCAATGTCTTCTCAGTTTTTATTCAAATCCGTATACCTATGACAATGAATTCCCATACCTTTTGACTGGTTGAGGGTCTGACAATTTTTAACGTGGTTCCACACACACACAGAGCGAGGATACTTTTAAAATTAAAGCTCGTGAAACTGAATAAGAACAGACATTAATTTTAGCTTGTTTCCAACAACTTCAAAATGTTTGCCCTAAGGACAAAAAAATATGACTTGTAATAGGTGGGTTCAAGAACTTGTCAAAGCGGAAACACAATTATCAATTACGTTGTTACTGTAGCTACTTAACTAATTTATAATGGTATCCTAATCAGAAAATCGATTTAAGAAAGCTGTGCGACCCTCATAGTGGTCGTAATATTCATTCAATGATCAGAAGAGCTTTGAGAATCTGAGCAGTACAATTGTCTTGCGATGGGCCTGTTTGCGCGTTCTGTATTATCATGAATTTTCGCTGCTTTTGGTGTTTGCTAAGCATATCTGAGACTCTGTCTTAAAATCTAACAAAGAGAAAAAAAAATACCAGAATGCACAGATGATTTCTTCAATTAACTTCTTTACACAAATCTTTGTACAATCTAAGTCCCTTACCCTTCGATCTTGCAGATACCTAAGAAACATCTCTGGCTCGAATTTGGGCAAAAGGCTGATTGAAGCTCCATTCATCCAAGAGACAAACTGAACTACAGACAAGCCATAGATGTGGTACATAGGCGGAAGGCCCATGCACACGTCGTGAGGCTCCGGACTCATAATCTTCCTGAGGATGAGATAATTATAAATAGAGAATTGTTTGGGGTGTCTCAGCTTATCTCGCCACGTACATAGTGCCCGCAGGCCGGCAACAGGAGTCAACCAGGACCAACCAGCCAGAAGTACAAATATTGACATTTCATTTTTTAGTTATTTCTTGCAGGGCAAGAAGCATCAAATGCATCTTAAGATTTTTTTGGAAAAAATTATAAATCTAACATTCCAAAAACCAGAGAAAAATCAGAGATATTCATTTTCATTTGAAAACAGGTGTGCCTGATTCACCTTGGTTTTTACTAATGAGAATTAACGGAGCTGTAAAGAGTAAACGACTGTACATTATTTAGAGATAGAGTTTGGCTATTGTTCAGCAAAGGATAGAAATTGGCTATGAACGGAACATCGTTAGAGTAATTAGTTTAATAACTTGGACTCTAAAGTTCAGATTCATTACCCTTTTCCCGTTACCTAAGCTAGCACATCAATGTTGATGTGTAATTTAAATGCACCTCTTTTAAAAAATGGGTGATCTTCTATTAGTTTCAAAATCTTTACATTTGATGTGTAATCGTATGGTGGAGGTCGTGCCAGTCCGACAGGGAGATTGAATCTTGGGCCTCTGGCTTGTCAGCCCACGTTTTCTTTTCGTTTTGGTGAGAAATAAATATTAAACAGTGCACACGATTTGCACAATGAAGGGAGAGGGGGCGAGTCTGCGCTAGTAGTATATCACTGGTCTCCAAAACGGGAGTCCATGGCTCCATTCAACGATCGGACAAATTTAATTGTAGGATTTCGCGCCCTACTGCTTTAGTAGATCTGAGTACAATGTGACTGGCTGAGACAGACGTTTATCTTGGGATCCGTCGTCTTATAGGTTTGTGATTAGAAGAAAGTGTATCTCTTACAAAGAACACAATGATGAAACTAACGTGGTCTGGTGAGCGTTGGCCACGACGTTGTGGTGAGACAGCATCACACCCTTGGGAAAACCCGTCGTTCCACTGGAGTAAGGCAGAGCGAACACATCCTTGACGGGGTCGATATCAACATCAGGGAAAGATTTGCCGTCGTCGTCTAAAAGACTCTGAAAAGGCTCGAACCCGCTCGCTTCGCCGAAAACCATGAGGTGCTATCGATTAAAGAAAGCCGGTTCATTCTTAAAACAAATATGACTAAGGCTGTGCAGTACGATAGTGTTAGTGTAATACGATAAAACATTTTGAAATGGTTAAGTACTTGTCCACAACAAATTTTTTTGTTTGTGCCTCTCACCTGCAAAGAGGACGGTCAGCTAGCACAGTCGAGAGAGTGGGTAGTTTCTAATCAGTTTAGAATCCCGTTCAGACGTTGTTATCTTTCTGCTGGGTTAATTCTAGTATCAATGTGAGCGGTTGTATCTGTGCGTCCGTCAAATTCTAAAATTCTCTCATCTTCGAGATGTATAGTTGTTGTCAATAGATGGTAAGAAATGAAAAGCGGGAAAAAAACATTACAAAGATATGTTTTCACTGCGTCAACAACCGGAGACTTTTGTGTTGTTCTGGCACAGCTTCCTCTGTAAGATTCCAGCTCTGTTATAATGACAATTGGAATTGGCTAATACACACTTTGAGACGTTTACAGTAATCCCTAATCGCAATCAAAAACAAAATGTCTGATTTTGCAGGAAGCGAAGTGCCGTAAACGATTGGTACCAGTTCTGGAATTTTCTTTGGTAAATGAGACTCAATCGTGTCAAACCAGTATAGACCTTTGTCATAAAAATATTCGTTCAAAGTATTTTTTTTGTTGGTTTTCTGGTAATAAAACATGCAATCACAGTCATATTGGAAATTCTACCTTGACGTTACTCGGGAACTCCTGACTGGCTACGGCATCCTTGGCGATGGCGGCGAGCGGCGCGCTGATACACAGTCCTTTCGCCTCGCTGTGGTGGAGCTGGCGGGATAGCTCCTCTGTGGCAGGAAATTCCACAGAAAATTGAAAACTATGATCCCTTTAAAACAGGTAAGGAGAACGATTGATCTCCTATATTTTTGCAAGAAAGTCCAGGTAAAGCATAAAGTGTTCTTCCTTAAAACCTGTAGCGAAAGAGTTTTGAATTTGGTGCATTCCCGAGAGTGACAAATTTATTTTAATTTCTTTAAGTTTAAAAAATAGAAGTAGCGTTGAAATACAAAGAAAAGCGATAGGATCAGGGAAAACTCATTCTGATTCTTCCATCAGCCTTAACATTTCGCTTAATGTATTATAAACATTCCTCATGAGCGTGACAATAATGGCTGTCATATCTACCAAGCTAATCTAGACACGCTTTGACATTTATGCACGCACTTATTATGATAAAATCTAAACGACTGCTTATGCAGGGAGAAGTGCAAGCCCAGATCTCACGTTCATTGGCTGTTAAGGAACAAAATTAGAAACATTGGTGTCGCTAGGAACCGTGGTGGCGCTGTTGCTATTTAAAGCGTCGCCTTGGGTGCAGAAGGTCCCGGGTTGAATCCCGCTCGAGCCACCTTGGCCACGTTGGTTTGGCAGGTGTCAGTACAAATTAATCTCCAAAGTCGAAGATACTTCCTCCTGGGATTCCGTTCACATATGGGTTTTTTCTCCGCTCTTTCCAACTAAACATTACAATAATTATACAGTATTGGGGTAATCATTAAGCTTTGGATTCTATGACAACGTTAGAGCGAGCGTTGAAATTGCAGGTATTTTACCCGCGGTGAACGCAGGGTTTGCAGGAGTGATCCAGACCCCAGCCGCTGCGCAGGCTATCGAAAGAACGTTGTAGTCCACGTTGTTAATCGCAAAGACCAACAGCACGTCGCCCTTCCTGTATCCTCTGCTGCTCAAAGCGCTGGCCACTCGCACAATCGCCTCTTTCAGTTGGGAGAAGGTGTAGCTCCGACCAGTGAGATGTTCTTCCTAGAAAAATTAACAATAGACTGTGACTATAAGAATTAGCACACGAGTTTTTAGTTTCTATTTTTTTATTATAAGAAACAATCTAAAAAAAAAAATAATTGATTTCAAAGGAGCTAAACTCAAACAGCGTGCGTTACCAATGCAAATACTTAGGAACTTAAAACTCAAGCGATGGAAAGAATACCACTGAAAGATCATCAAGAATAACGTGGGAAAACAGCGTTTCCAAAAAGGGAGAACAGCTTTAACAAACAAGTGCACCTCCATGCAGTCAAAAAGAGCCCTATTTGTATAAAGATTCGAGGTGTGAATAATCTCAAACCAATACAGAAGAAACTGGAGGAATCTGAAATGTGGTACATCTCTAATAAAAAGTGTTACAGGACGCTAACACAAAAAGAACATAAATTTTCTTAATATAATTCAGTAGAAGTAAAGGAACTTTTTTAGACATGTGGTTCAAGGGAAGCGCAGCTGGGGAAAAGAACGGGAAAAGTGATGGACGGACTACAACTTGGATAAACGTTCCAAAAAATGTACGGAGGCATTGGAAGCAGCAAAGGATCGGGAATTCCACAAAGTGAGAACAGCTTGAACAAACAATTGCACCTTGTGCTGGTAACATCGCCCCATCCACGACTATTACTGTCACCGAACCCGGCAGACCACACTTGGTACTTTATACTTTATACTTTCGAACCCTCACCTCCCATCTAACCAAATATTTTCGCTACAGATAAATATATGTTACACCTTTCTACAAAAATTTGAATTTAATATTTTCAGAAGCTGCCTTACCACATGGATCAGTGCTCACTAACCCCATCTCTTTAAACAAAAAATACCCCTCCCCCTCAACTTCATCCCCATCAATCCTACTTTTTAACTACAACTTAAATTATTTAAAGATCAACCCAAACCTAGATCAGATAGCTTTTACTCAGCTGAGATAGGCAAAGGAAACACGGCCCTGTAGCAAAAAAAAAAGGTTTGAAAACTCGACAGAGTTTGCCAGGGTAGGGTGACGGTGATTGCATCAATAGTAATGATGATGATGGTGATGGTAGTGATAATTATGGTAATAGTGGTGATATTAATATAAACGATTGTAGTGGTGATAATAATGATAGAGGTGGTGATAGTAATAGTAGCAATAGTGGTGGTAGTCGTAATGATGGTAATTGTGGTAATGCCAGTGATAACGATGGCAATGGTAGTATTGATAGTAGAATTAATAATTATAGTGGTGGTGGGGATGATAGTAATGGTCCTGATAATAATAATAATAATAATAATAATAATAATAATAATAATAATAATAATAATAATAATAATTAACACACATTGTCCAATGAAGCATATATAATTGAAAATATTATAGCCATGGTTATTGTTATGGTAGTATTAGCAGGGATGAAAGTAGAAACAGTGGTGACGGTGGTCGTAGAGGTGGTGGTGGTGGTAGTGGATATGATGGCAAGATTGGTGGTGGCGGTGGTAGTGGAAACGATGATAATAATGTTATTAGATGTAGTAGTGCTATTAGTGGCATTATAAATTAATCATCAATAATAATTCCTGCAGAGGTAGTAGAAATGGTTGTGGCAGTTATTGTGTTGGTCGTAAGAGCTACAATAGTCATGGTAATAAATGGAACGGTGGAGCAGTAACATATTAGAATACCATTAGGGTAATACCCCCAGTTTAAAACTATATAGCTCCACCAGCTGTTCTTCTTTCCTCTATATCTCCCCCACTCCCTCTTACAAAGAAAATTAAAAGTTTAACCTAATCTTACCCACCCTCTAGCGTAGAAGGGGAGATTTCTCTTATCTATCTCCCTCTATCCCCTCTTTCTACTTTAGAACCTCCAAACATTATGAATCCCCACTTTAGAGGACCAGCCTCATAGAATGGACTTGGATGGGATCTATCATGTATTACCGTCATCTTGACCTTTTGTCTTCAGTCGGTTCTGCTTGTCGACGTATTATCCATGAGGGGAACCTAAGAGACGTTAAACCCGGATAGACCAGCCAATCCAATAAAGTCCTGTCTACAAGGCTCAACAAGTTTGGAACATGAAATTGAACATGCACTCAAGATGATGTCATCAGGAAAAGCACAGATAGCATAAAGACAGAGATGCTTAGAGCTTTAAATAACTTCGGTATAAAAACTCTAACTGAAATCTGTGAAAACTAAAACAGACCCTTACTAATTCAAATGTATCACTTCAAACAAGACTAAGACTCAGCAAATGTTATATTTGGTCGACATTTATGTATGGGTGTGAAACTTGTATTCTGACTGTTTATATTGAAATTATTAATAGATGTTTTTGATTTGTGGATTTATAGAATAATAACAATATTCTTTTGGAAAGAAAATTAAATTAAACTTTGATATACTTGATATGGTAAATATCAAGCAAAAACAGTTTTTCCAAACAGTAAAAGAGAAAAAAATTTAAATATTACAAAAATTTAAGAAGGCACAGTTCATTGAGAAAAAATTTAAATATTACAAAAATTTAAGAAGGCACAGTTCATTGCAGAAGAAGATCGTGGAGGGTATGGTGGAAGGCGCGACAGATAGAGGACTCGACTAGAGTGAAAATCAACGAGTGCTGCAAGATTGCGCTTGAAAGACAAAGATGGAAGATCGTGGCATCCAATCTCTGGAAAGAGAAAGAACTCTGACAGACTGAAAATATAATATCATATTTTTAGATTAAAGGCGATGACTATTACTTACATATTTCCTTTAAAATAGCACAAAAAATTAATTACTTAAGTGATAAAGGAGAGCCTAAAGAGGACATAACTACTTAAACCACGAGATTATTATTTTATGAAAGACAATAAAATGTTTTAAGATTTGATTAAATTAGCATAGGTAGAAAGCTTCTCACCACCGCGAGGTTGTCCTTGAACTGGTCACAGATGTCGAAGACCATCTGGTGCAGCGACAGTCCTGGCGGGATGTGGATGTCAGGCAGCGGGTTCCTCAGGATGTTGTCAGGGCCCACCGCCTGGAGCTGGAACTCACTGGGCCGGACCATGCTCACCGCGCGCGCCTCGACTCGCTGGACACCTGGGCCTGACGCCCGTGAGCTCTGGCCGACTTCGGACACCAGTCTGTGTTGCCTACTAAAGAATGTCAGGCCTTCGGACACCAGTCTGTGTTGCCTACTAAAGAATGTCAGGCCTTGTAAGCTATTGAGTGCTCTCTGGTCTTGTCTGCCATGCAACAACGCTGATGAAGATATTGCTCTACGCAGTTGTTTATTGTGACGCCATACCATGATCCCGACTGCTGACACCAAACTGTGCTCACGTTTTGTCCGGTGTAATGCCGAGTGCGCGTGAGAAACAAGTGGGTTGTGGTTGAGTCGAGCGTATGTCCTCGCGGATGTGTTATGAATGCTAAGTGTTTGTTTTCTTGTTTTAAGCTGCAACTGGGTGTGGTTCCAAACAATAAGGCATGGTTTTCTTCTGCTTGTCATTTTAAAAAAGTATTCTTTCACAAATTTCTGACTTATATTCCTAGTTTTAACGGTAACTACCTCAGCTCCAAAATGTTACTCTGCTTTCAGTGACAACGAGAGAGGGACTTCTTGATATTTAAACATAATCAGTGGATTTGCCTTGTGTACTTGTCAGTTTTCCGACATAGGGAAGCAGTGGGTAAGACCAATTAAGCTCTAAAGCCATAAGAAAAATCTTATGTTAATTTAAATCTGTGTAAAAAGACGGTATAAGGTTATCAGGATCATTGTTTCTAGCTTTATATTCATTTCAAACTAATATCAGTTATCCTTTCAGTATTGGAAACATATTTAAAAAAAGAAGGCAAACGCTTTCGAGGCAGGCCCATTCCAACAATGCCAATTAAACTAAACAAGGACATATCTCGCCTGCATATAGACGCACTTCAACTCAAAAATAAGTTACATGGCAAAAATGGAAACAACTTACAACTAAAATACAAGAAGCTGCCGAGGCGTCCGGGACGGAAAACCAGGGTGCGAAAGGCGATTAAGTCAAAGTTTCAGTATTGTTTGCTTTAAGCAAAATAATATATTTCCTTCCTTAGAGTTACTTTTATTTTTATGCTTCCTTCCAATCCTGATATCGAACTATATTTCTAAAAAATATAGCGGTTTTATACAGTGTTTACTCTTTCAAATTGCGCTAAGATCTATCCATCTAATCATTAACTAACAACTTTGTTTTTGCCTGAATTACCACTGAAATCCAAACTGTACAGAAAGGTGTGCTAAACTTGGGTACTGCTATATCGTTTACATGACTTCACTGAGATTGTTTCGGGCTATCACTGACATGACTTTACAAACGGTTACATTAAATATTGATCCACGTCATTTTCCTCGTGTAACTCTGTGCCTTGACTTTTAGACGCTCTGCTCTGTGGAGAAAACAGAATCAAGCTGTCTATTCGCCCCCTGTAAATACATCAGCTATACACATTTTCTTATAGTGTTTGGCTTTTTTTTTATTTGACTTCATTCTGTGTGTAACAAGACTAATTGATTCGACATGCAAAACGATGCAGGTTCAAAGCATAGAAAATCCTTTAACCAGAGCAAGTAGAACTAGTTATTCTAAAACTGTTCTTTTAGTAATCAAGTCATTTATTGTGCCATATATTAAACCTAAAGTATCACAAAAGCTTATTTCAATAAAAAGAGCCTAAAGAAGTCACACAAATCTCAACTCATTTGAAAGTAGGAAAAAAGTAATTTGTATTTTTTAATACGAAAAACAAAATACAGAAACTTTTATTCAACCTTCAAGGGGAAGTTAAAAAATAAAGTCTCTTTATACAACATAAGAAATTAAAAAAATTAACATCGATAAGAAATAAAACAGGTAAAATTTATACCTAAAGTTAATGATATTATATATAAAGTATAAAACATAATAATTATCACAATATCACAGCCCAAGTTACTGAAATTATGTATTTGAAAAATCTTATGTTATGTACACGTCATAAATTATACATAATATAATGTAAAAATGGATGAGTAAATACAAACATATAGAAGTGCAATCGTTATGTATAATGAAGAAAGGGTTTAGAGGGTTCCTATGTTGTAAATAATCATTTTCTAGTATTAATGTTCATTTATGAAAGATATAGATCTAAGCAAAAAAAGAATTTCTGTACCTGTTGATTCTGGCCCTGGGCACACTAAATCTTCCTCTCTGTAAAAGTCTACGTCGAATTCGTCACGGAGAGTATGTGTCTTGTCGTCAAGTATCTGTTTCGTCTTGTTCCTAGTGCGCTGTTTACAAACTGTGTCAAAATCGTCTTGTCACCTCCCAACCACTCCACCTGTTTAATGATAATCCTTTTAAATTTGCCTTTGTCCTGTTTTGTTAAATTTTATACCCCAACATGATATGCCAAAGGTCAGAACAGTGGTAAGAATGTATGTGTAAAATATTTGTAACAACTTTTCATTGACATTAACAAACATAAGTTTTCTCAGACAGTACATGCGTGGTCTAAGTTTTCTTTAATACTATTGTCTGTGTTTTGATTCTTCTTAAGTTTTATATCAAGAACCAGACCAAGATATTGAAATAAGTCTACGCGCTCGACTGTGTGTATTACCAGAGACGCTAGATTTTCCTGAGCGACCTCACAAAAGAGCTCTCAGTGCTATAATTGATACGGGGAGCTGGCGCGACGCGTGCTCACTCTTGTTCTTTCTTAAAACTGAGGGTTGTTTTTTTTTCTTAAGTTTAAGGAAGGAAAGAACCGCCTTAATATTATTATCCTAACCACACCTCTCGGAAAGTTTCATAACACACAATGTTAACGCTACAGGGGGTACAGCGTTCATACATTAATTTACCTTTGCTTTTTAGGAACTGGAACTATGTGAGATGTTTTTCACGCCCGTGGATTCTCACAGATTGTTATAGATAACATAAAAATATACCTCCGATAGAATAATGTATAATTGATCTGCGCATACTTTTAATACCGTAAGCATCATGCCGTCAGGTCCTGTCGCTTTATTTGGTTTTATTCTATATGCTAGTTGACAGATTTCTCATTTGGAATACATTTATTCTTTCTGTTCCATTCAACAACCTATCACTATAATACACTCACCTTTCATCCCTTGCCTGCTGAAATTCACGGCAGTCAATCCTTGCATAGAATTCATTTAGTTCATTTGCACATTTCTTACATCAATTTAATGCTCCCCGTAGCTGTTCCCATGACTTAGTGGTCCACATTACCACAGTCCTCTGTGCATGGGGGCATTTGTTCATTCACAGATATGTATTTTGGTGTCAGGTGGATGAGTAGATGGGGGCATTTGTTCATTCACAGGTATGTATTTTGGTGTCAGGTGGATGAGTAGATGGGGGCATTTGTTCATTCACAGGTATGTATTTTGGTGTCAGGTGGATGAGTAGATGGAGGCACTCGTTCATTCACAGGTATGTATTTTGGTGTCAGGTGGATGAGTAGATGGGGGCATTCGTTCATTCACAGGTATGTATTTTGGTGTCAGGTGGATGAGTAGATGGAGGCACTTTTAGAAACCACTGCAACAAAATAGAAATAGAAACACCAGAAACTACGGTAAAAAAGCAACAAAAGTAAGGCTAGAAAAAGTCATAGATCACATTGAAACATAGGACAGACACAATTCCATTCATTAAGATGCCTTGAAGTATTGTGAACTCTTTTTATAAATACTTGTGATTTACAACGAAATAACACTTATCCAGTCCATAACTAGTTGAAATATTTTAACCATACATTTTAAAAGGATTGTATCCTAAAATTTCTGATCCTCTAAATTAATGTCCACATTTTTTCCTTCCAATGTAAACACTCCCTGGTGATATTTTGGCAAAAAAAAAATGTCCAGGAGATCTCCTACATCTCCCTACGCTTTCTTAACATCATTATCAAAGCTGTTTCTTTCGAAAAGGGGGCACGGTTGCCCTGCGGTAGAACATCGGCTTCCGACGCAAAAGGTCTGTGGTTCGAGCCCTGGCGATTTCGCTCCCTAGGTCTGGTGTGGCGATTTCGCTCCCTACTGGTTGGGTCGGTGTCAGTTTAATGTGACCGGCTGAGACAGGAGTCATGGTATCCCCGCCTTGTCTCGTGTGTGGCAGAACATAAAATATGTCAGACGTCAGTCTTGCGGCCCGTTGACAATATAGTCTATATAGGACTGATGTTGGACGTTAAAACCAACTCCACTTTAGCTTTTTTGGAAAATGGTTAAAAATGTAAAATGTGTTTTTGATGGGCTTCGCATGTTTCATGTAGGGAGTTGCAAAGAATGACTCATTGCCTGTAGGAAGTAATTGATTCCGTTGTTGTTGTTGTTTTTTATCGTATTCTTACTTTTTTTTTCATCTAATTTGTCAACATCATCATTATTCTTAATTCTCTAGGGACTTATTAGGCCTTTGTATTGACGAGTAATAAAACATTGTCCTACCCAATCATGTTAACACGTCCATGAATAATCCACAGAGTCCTTATTTTTTACGTAATGGGTTTTACCTTTGACTAATTAGTGTTAGATTATTAAACGCTTCTCTATTTGTATAATGAATACAACTGTTCGTTTCTCTTTATTTGCTTGTTTTCTTGTTTTTAAGTATCTAGACTAGTTGCAGAGAGCGATATGTTTCTATTAATGCTTCCAGAAAATGCAGCCCAAGTCACCGAAGTAGACAAACGTTTATTGAACTATATTTTTAAACGTTTCGGTACAGTTAGAACTTTACATTTTGGTTGTATGGCTGTGTGGGCTGAACAAAAAAAGACTCTCTGTCCAAAATTGTATATGAATTTGATAGATCAGTAGTATTCTAATTATCCAGAAATGTGCCCACGTAAATCAATTCAGTGACTTGGCCTGCAAGTCCAACGTCAGCACTCTATAGGCTATATTGTGGGCGGGAGCCAAGACTGACGTCTGACAAATTTACGTGCTGCCACACACGAGACGGGGCGGGGATACCATGACTCCTTTTTCAGCCAGTCACATGAAACTGACACTGATCCAAACCAGTAGGGGACGGAGTCGCCAGGACTCGAACCACGGGCCTCCTGCGTCGGAAGCCGATGTTCTACTTCAGGATTATCGCGCCGCGATCGTGATCTGGGGCACCACGATTGGGAGACCAACGCTCTACCTCTTGCTCAAGTTCAATCTCAAATGGTTGCGTTAAGTGATACACTACCATACTCATACTCATAGCAACACCGTAGGCGGTACCCTGGGTGGTACGAGCTGTGAGTTGTACGCAAAAATATAAATAGCATTTTTGTAAATTTCTTGATTATGGGCCATGCAAAAAATGTTTGCGGTCGTGGGGAACCGATTTTTACTTCTACACACTATTATGTCCCGCAGTGTGTTGTTGGTACATTATCTGTATACGATATAATAGTCGCTGGTGTTAAGGAATAAACGTAGGGCAGGTCCGGATAAACTAGAGCGTTATAATTGTCACCTGTTTCACTAGCAATTATGTAATTATATAATTATGTGTGGGAATATCATGATGTGTTGCGTCCACATAAAAGTGGAGAAAAATATTTGCCTATGATCGTCGGGAAACGGTCTTACTTATACACCGTATGGGTATTATCAAGTGTCGGAATGGCAGGCTGCGGGTTTAGTAGGTTTATCTACGAAACTTGTGAACATGATGCTGATCATTTTGTATGCAACGAGGCAGCTTGCGCTTCAGTGCATTTCATTAATTTTTCAAACCGTTGTTCTTTTCAACGAAGCCTGACCTTTTCCCATTGCGACAAATCCGATGAATTTCCGGCGTTAGAGTGGTGTCCCCTTACGTTCCCGCTTTTGTTTCTGCTTTCCGCGGCGTGAAGAGCGTTGTATTGATTGGCGCTCTCGTCGATGAAAGATTAATTCGGCTTTAAATCAGTGGCATTCCGTGATGAAACGCAGCTCTAAAGTGGAACGGTTTAGTATAGAGAACATGTTCCTTTTAAATTTGCCTTTGTCCTGTTTTGTTAAATTTTATACCCCAACATGATATGCCAAAGGTCAGAACAGTGGTAAGAATGTATGTGTAAAATATTTGTAACAACTTTTCACTGACATTAACAAATATAAGGTTTTCTCAGACAGTACATGCGTGGTCTAAGTTTTCTGTAATACTATTATCTGTGTTTTGATTCTAGTTAAGTTTTCTATCAAGAACCAGGCCAAGACATTTACATAAGTCTGCGCGCTCTACTGTGTTATGTATTACCAGAGACGCTAGATTTTCCTGAGCGACCTCACAAAAGAGCTCTCAGTGCTATAGATACGGGGAGCTGGCGTGACGCATACTCACTCTATTTCTTTCTTAAAACTGAGGCTTGTTTTTTCTTAGGTTTAAGGAAGGAAGGAGCTGCCTTAATTATCCTAACCACACCTCTCGGAAAGTTTCATAACACACAATGTTAACGCTACAGGGCGTACAGCATTCATACATTAATTTACCTTTGCTTTTTAGGAACTGGAACTATGTGAGATGTTTTTCATGCCCGTGGAATCTGACAGATTGTTATAGATAAAATAAAAAATACACGTCCGATAGATTGATGTATAATTGATCTGCGAATTATTTTAATACCTTAGGCTTCATGCCGTCAGGTCCTGCCGCTTTATTTGGTTTTATGCTATTTGACAACTTCCTCATTTGGAATACATTTATTCTTTCTATTCCATTTAACAACCTGTCACTATAATACACTCACATTTTCATCCCTTGCCTGCTGAAAGTCATGGCAGTCAATCCTTGCATAGAATTCATTTAGTTCATTTGCGCATTTCTTACATGAAATGCTCCCCGTAGCTGTTCCCATGACTTAGTGGTCCACATTGACACAGTCCTCTGTGCATGGGGGCATTTGTTCATTCACAGATATGTATTTTGGTGTCAGGTGGATGAGTAGATGGGGGCATTTGTTCATTCACAGGTATGTATTTTGGTGTCAGGTGGATGAGTAGATGGAGGCACTCGTTCATTCACAGGTATGTATTTTGGTGTCAGGTGGATGAGTAGATGGAGGCACTCGTTCATTCACAGGTATGTATTTTGGTGTCAGGTGGATGAGTAGATGGAGGCACTCGTTCATTCACAGGTATGTATTTTGGTGTCAGGTGGATGAGTAGATGGAGGCACTCGTTCATTCACAGGTATGTATTTTGGTGTCAGGTGGATGAGTAGATGGAGGCACTCGTTCATTCACATGTATGTATTTTGGTGTCAGGTGGTGAGTAGATGGGGGCACTCGTTCATTCACAGGTATGTATTTTGGTGTCAGGTGGATGAGTAGATGGGGGCACTCGTTCATTCACAGGTATGTATTTTGGTGTCAGGTGGATGAGTAGATGGAGGCACTCGTTCATTCACAGGTATGTATTTTGGTGTCAGGTGGATGAGTAGATGGAGGCACTCGTTCATTCACAGGTATGTATTTTGGTGTCAGGTGGATGAGTAGATGGAGGCACTCGTTCATTCACAGGTATGTATTTTGGTGTCAGGTGGATGAGTAGATGGAGGCACTCGTTCATTCACAGGTATGTATTTTGGTGTCAGGTGGATGAGTAGATGGAGGCACTCGCTCATTCACAGGTATGTATTTTGGTGTCAGATGGATGAGTAGATGAGGCATCCTTCATTCACAGGTATGTATTTTGGTGTCAGGTGGATGAGTAGATGGGGGCACTTGTTCATTCACAGGTAGGCCTATGTATTTTGGTGTTAGGTGGATGAATTGGGTTGGGTTGGTTTAACGTCCAACGTCAGAACTATATCGGCTATATTGTGGACATACCCCAAGGCTGAAGTCTGACGATATTATGTGCTGCCATACTCAAGACAGGGCAGAGATACCATGGCTTCTGTCTCACGCAGTCACATTAGACTGAAACGGACCCAAACAGTAACATAGGACGAAATCAGACAAATAAGTCTGTGGGATTCGAATCCGCGGACCTTCCGATCTGCATACCAACGCTCTACCACTTGAGCCAGTTGGTTCCGTGAAGGCACTGGGTACTTGTCAGCCCCACATGCTTTCCGACCCACCCAACGCCACTGGGTTACGCCAGTTTATGTGTGTGTGTTATACACTCCATTACCCCCTTTTTTAAATTTTAATAGGCTTTAAGAAAGGGGTAATGAATTATATTTACGAACATTTATTGGATTTGAATCTAGGCTGCTTATGCTACAAATCTATCCTTTGAAGGTGAACATATAGATGTGCTTGCGTTTTCCAGATGTAAACTACTAATCTTGTAACATGGATTTTAGAAACAACTTCAAGCACTTTTCTCTAAACAAACGAGTAACAGCCTAAAAAATGTGTGTCGATGCCAAGGTCACGACATAAGCTCAGTTTGTAACCTGCACTTGTTGAAATATGCAGGTAAAAAACTTTATTACACGCTCGTTCCACATCATGAATCTTAATTATAATGATGTCACTGTACCGTGAAGTGGAGCGAGGTTATGTGTTGCTTGCGGGAGGGCATCTCCATCCGGGTTTTTCTTTTTCTTTTTTTTTTCTTTTCTTCCTAACGAAAGGCATTCTCACTAGGTCGAAAAGAAAAAAAAAAAGAAAAATCACAACGATCCTTCAAGCCCGCGAATAATTTAGAAGACCTACATTTTATTAGAATGTGTTTTAAAGAAGCGAAGTCTCAAAGAAATGGACGCTTTGAATGACCTTCATGGTTCAGCAAGATGATTTTACAGTTTATAGACTGTTTTTTAGACTATTAATTTTATGCGAGTGTTATCTTACTTACTGGTTACTCAATTGTTTAAAATTGCTGAATATAGTTTTAGTTAGTTAGTTAGCGGTCTAGTTTTTCATGGAGATTTCCATTTTTTTCTTTTAATTACACGCTTGATATTTAAGTCCTATTAACATATGGGTGAAAGGACTGAAAAGAGCAGGCGGACCACAACCCATGCGAAGATGGTCTAGAGAAAGGGCATAGATGGCGCTCTCGTAACTGACTAGCACGAACCGGTGAAACCGGCAGAAAACTGTACCCTGGTTCTGTCTATCCTTTCTCTAAGTCTGACTCTCTTTCTATCTCGTCCCCCCCCCCCCCTCTCTCTCTCTCTCTCTCTCTCTCTCTCTCTCTCTCTCTCTCTCTCTCTCTCTCTCTCTCTCTCTCTCTCTCTCTCTCTCTCTCTCTCTCTCTCTCTCTCCCTCTCTCCCTCCCTTTTTCTATCTGTGTCTCTTCCATTCTTTCCCTCATCTATTTATTTATCTATCTATCTATTTATCTATCTATCTATCTATCTATCTATCTATCTATCTATCTATCTATCTATCTATCTATCTATCTATCTATCTATCTATCTATCTATCTATCTATCTATCTATCTATCTATCTATCTATCTATCTATCTATCTATCTAGAAATCAGATATTTAGCCAATTAAAACGCTACGGTTCACTGTGTGAATATATACTGGGGCTAGAATAGAGGTGACGAACAATATTTAACATCCTGGTAAAGGCTGGTATATGTACATGTGTTTCTTCAGTGGGCCTACTGTTGATTAAAATTAGGTCTGATTTGTTGCAATGAATTTAAACAAGAAATCAGATATTTAGCCAATTAAAACGCTACGGTTCACTGTGTGAATATATACTGGGGCTAGAATAGAGGTGACGAGAGGCAGATACAAAAAACTAGTTGAATGATATAGAAATGTAGAGGCAGCTACAAAAAACTAGTTGAATGATATAGAACTATAGAGGCAGATACCAAAAAACTAGTTGAATGATATAGAACTATAGAGGCAGATAGAAAAAAAACTAGTTGAATGATATAGAACTATAGAGGCAGATACCAAAAAATTAGTTGAATGATATAGAACTATAGAGGCAGATACAAAAAAACTAGTTGAATGATATAGAACTATAGAGGCAGATACAAAAAATTAGTTGAATGATATAGAACTATAGAGGCAGATACAAAAAAAACTAGTTGAATGATATAGAACTATAGAGGCAGATACAAAAAACTAGTTGAATGATATAGAACTATAGAGGCAGATACAAAAAACTAGTTGAATGATATAGAACTATAGAGGCAGATACAAAAAAACTAGTTGAATGATATAGAACTATAGAGGCAGATACAAAAAACTAGTTGAATGATATAGAACTATAGAGGCAGATGCAAAAAAAACTAGTTGAATGATATAGAACTATTGAGGCAGATACAAAAAAACTAGTTAAATGATATAGAACTATATACAAGACTTAAAGGAGTGGATGAACGTGATACTTTCAGAGTGTACAGCGAAAGTTTGGGACAGAGAGGAGCGACACACCATATCACATCGACCTCTACAAATTCTAAAAAAAGTTCAGTTGGCTTATTACTGTTTAACTTTTCAAACTTTCAATTATACATATTCGTCTTTAGAAAGGAGTAGATGGAGTTTGCTCTGTGGGTAGAGCTCTCGCATTAAACCAGGGATGTCCCGAGATCTGTCCCGATCTCGCCAGCTTTGTCCTGTACTGGTGGGACAGGTGTTAGTATGAACTAAAATGTTGCTCTAATCGTTAGCAAGTCCAGTCTTTATGTCAATGGGCATATCAAGATTTCCAGACCTCGGAGTCGTCGCCGTTCGGGATTCTTCGTTAAGACATTAGGGGAGATCTTTCTTTTTCCTGCTATCAGACGTCATTTTTAGTGGATATGGGGAAGTCCCGAATTCTCAAATTAAAAGAAAAAAGGGAATGGAGCGCCAGACTTGAGACAGGCAAAAGAGAAACATTTATAGTGTGACAAAATTAATGAATAGCATTGTAAGTTAACAACACTTACCGAGTGTAAAGTTTGCGTGGCGTTTTATCCCATGATGGTTACTAAATCTCGCCTAGCCAAGTAACTCACTGTTTAACGTTGTTGGTGACGAGATGTTTAGCAAGGCTTAAGGGAAATAGTTGATATTATACGAACTATATTTTAAATTATTTGCAAGTACTCCATGCTAATGTAAATAGAGTTGGGAAGATAAAAACATGACCCACATCGAGTCTGTACAAAAACATTTAAACAATTAAAATACAGAGGTCGCTTGTTTGTGCAGGACTTTCCTGAAACCTCTTCTTTGCTTTACTTTACAGTTATTCACAGATAGCTTACTTAGTAACAAACTTGGTTGCCTTATACTTTAAAGCAACAACATCCTTCGCAATCAACTGCATAGATTATACATGTATTAACTTGATTATATTCTAAGGAACTAATGCTTCGAGGCTGGTATGATCAAAGGAAACAAAGGGTTCCCAATATAGGCTCCCAACTGTGAATTTAGGTTTTGAATAGCTAAATGTCTGCTAAGTTTCCTGAAATATCTCATTGATTATATTCTAATATTCTAATGAACTAATGGTTCGAGGCTGGTATGATCAAAACTAACAAAGGATTCCCAATAAATGATAAATGTCTGCTAAGTTTCCTGAAATATCTCATTAGGAAGCATATGCACTGTCTTGTTGAACTCCGAAGCTCGGACTTTCTGTTCCTCAAATCAGAGGATTTATCCACTGAGCTACCTAGACCTCCCCTTCCTTTGTATGAAGGCGTACAATATTTGAATTTTAAAAACAAACGAGAATGCGAATTTCAGCAAACTAAAAAATTAAATGCAAATGAATTTTTTTCTGATTCCTAAGTAGAAATACTTTGATATTATCGGGTTATGCACCTTTCAATGTGTAACACGGAGATTTTACTCGTAGCAATTGATATATCACACCAAAGCAGTAAACAGTAGATACAGTCAAACGTGTGATGATTATCCTAACAGGCTCTCTAGCATGATAGTTTATTTTTATGGCACCAGAAGACCAGACAGTCTTCACAAGAAAATCACGCGACCGTGGTAGAAAAATAACACACTGGTTGAGCAACTTCGAAGATTGTATTGGGTATTTTATTAACAAGTGCTCAGAGGTAACTATGGCAGAAATGAGTAGCATGGGGAACCGACTAAACAAACTCAGACGTTGGTACTAAAAAACAACTAAAAGGCGTCAAAACATCGTGATATGAGGAACATTATTTTTGCGTGTATATGATCATTGATTTAGAAGTACCAAATGTATATCCGCAAACATGTTAAATAACATCGTGAAATGAAATTCAAACAAAGCGGTTGTCTGTGTCTCTGTGATAGTGCAGGTACATGACTTACTTGACTATAGACCGTATCGCGTCCCAGTTGGTTGTCTGTGACTACTCGGCAGCTCTCTCGACCTGTGATGTTAGTCGTCTCCAGCCTTCCCTATCCTGGGCAAGCTCACTGATCTTTTCTGTCGTGAGACGAGTTTAGTGCCGACTTTAAGGAGCGATCCCCCATTTAAGACCTTTTGTAAAATTATGCATCCTAGGACAACCATAAGGGAGTGAAGGGCCCTCAACTGAGCTGGGATCAGGGCCCCCTGCAATCTAAATCCCACACTGGTTGTGTTCAGTCTAACTGAATGGTATAACAGTGCTAGGTCTCTGTTAAACACTATTGGCAGAGATGTTTTTGGGTCGCTCTGTCAGTTTAGTTCCGCATTGAATAAACTAGGCTCTCGTTACCTTGTTGAAGGGGATGTTTTTGTCTCTTCGTAATAATTTATATGACCAAAGAAGCTCCAGCCGGCTAACCGAATTTGCAATAACATTGCTTTTTGTTGACATATTTTATAGGGCGACTTGTTTCTAATTTTAGTAGAATAATGTTTAGGGTGTTTTTTGGTTGTTTTCGGTGGAATGCATTAGTCCTCTCTTCTTCTGTTATAGTAAGAGCCCTTTTCCCGCAGTTGTAAAGTTATATGGACTTCACAAGAGACTTGTATAGCTTAGTTTTAGTTGATGTTTTGAGAGTGTTCCTTTTATCCATACATTATTGAGTTCTATACAAGCAAGCCCTTTTCTCCGGTTTACATCTTTGTCGATGTCTCTTATAAGAGATTTGACTTTCTTAACCTCTTTCCTGTCTGTATTCTGTATATATGGCTTAGCTATCGATGAGCGATTGATGCGTGTGTCTATGTATGTGTTATCTAACAGGTATGGTATCAGCCTGTGCGCGTCCTCGTTGAAGATGGTTTGAACTATATCGAAGAGATGACGTTTATTGATTGCATCGCAGACAGCTCACATATCGATGGCCGAGATTTTATTAAATGGGTCTTTTTTCCCCCAGGTTTTTGAATAGCATGTACATACGTAGAAAAAATAAACAGTGTTGGGAAACAGCCACTTCCTATAAACATAACGTTTCTAGTGACTTGAAATGATGTCCCTGCGTAACCTGGAGATTCTTAAGCATCTATGATTAAGAGAATCAGCAATTTTCGGTGTGGGCGTGGGTAGATGAACCAGCTAGCGGTTACATCCCCAAATACCCCTTCAACTTAAAGCAATAAGTCCTTTCAACACAGGGCCTTCTTAAGTTCAGACCAAGACATCCAATGGTCGAGATTAAACAGTTTTGTCTAATGAGGGTTTCAGTGACCTATCTCTACTAAATCATTACAATAGTTGGGACACAGTGATAATCAGATAGTATTTTTGTCCAGCCCACTAAACGGTCAGCCTTCACAGCAAGAATTTAAACGAACTCAACTGTGCTTTAAAGTTTATTGATATAGCTACCTTGGAAGCTAAGTGGCAATGTTTGTCAACTTTGGTAACTTGGCATGTTATTTTAGAAAGTCTGGAGACTCGTTTTGTTTTGTTTTGTTATTTTTTTTCCTCAGGAATTTAACAGAGACAGTACAGTTTTACAATTGTATTGGTGATCATAATCAGGAGAGTGTATGGAGCAGCTTTACCTTAGCATTGCGTCATTGCCTCACTGTTTTGAGATGCACAGTTTCACAACTTTAGATAAGATAGATAAACTTTATTCACCCATAAGGCAAATTTAGTTTGGATATGCCAGCAACATCAGTAGTTTTGGAATTTCCATGAAAACATGAAAAAAACATAAACACAAGATGATTTGTTTGATTGGTTGTTGTTGGTTGTTTTTTGTTACTTTATTTAACAGTAACAAAACAAGTTAATATTTGTAGCAAAAATATTTAATATTTATACAAGTGAAGGCACAGAGGCAAAAATATATATTAAATGCTATATTAAGTTATTACAATACGTTAGACAAAACATTGATTTAGAATATTAGTTTATTACAGATGCACGCTCAAAATATTTGTCAAAATTCTTTTAACAACTAAAATGTGTGAAGTAATGTAAACGCACTCTTGAGCAAGACAAGGCATAATAATCAATTGTATTTAAACACAAAATGTCATATACCCGTTTGTTAGCCACAAAAAGGCTTAATTTAATCATTTAGATAAGATCATTTCAATTTATAGTGATTTGAAAAATGTGGTTTTTTAGACGCCTATTAACAAAAAGTTGGCAAAAGAGGCTCTTTTCTCAAAGAGATAAATGTACCAAGTCTTTTTTTAGGCGTCATAAAACTATTATTCTTTGGACACACCTGCAGAAGTAAATGTCTGCTGATGAAAGGTATATTACACAGAAAAACCAAAGGCAGGCGGAGCAGAGGACTGTTTAAAGTAGGACACATGGACAAGAGGAAATAGCACAGAGGTATACACCGACTTGAAAAGACGAGGAGTATGGAGATCCATAGTGCACAAGGCGGTGAGAACAGCAAACCTTTCTACAAACGATGCTGAAAAGTGAGTTAATGAAGAAATAATTCTATAGCTCATAGTTCTGGTTTGGTTAACTTAGATGAGCCTCTCATAATTAAATAATGGCACACTTTGGTTAATTTATATGACAGCATGTTCTCATCTACCAATAGCTGGTGAAATACAGGTGAATATATTAAAAATATCAAGCTCTATATTTTTACACAAACAAGTATAATGAACTATGGTTTTCTGAACCATGTAATTATCTTTAGCAATCAATTTGAAAAACCCCATTTCATCTAGTAGCACATCTTTACAATACATGTATTTGACGAATTCAACTTTAATAAAAAAAAAAAAAAAACTGTTTTTAATCAATTAGCTTGCAGCAGGAAATGTTGATATATTCGTCAGTGAATATGATACTAAACCATGCAATTTGTACAAAATATATGTCTACCTAAAAAAGGTGAGGATACTTTATAATATAAATTATTTTATTTTTATACTATCTATGTGTGTATTCTTAAACTAATTATATAAAGAGTTTTTATAATCTTGATTTCTCTTCTTCAATAAATCAGAAATACTTTTCTTTCAGAACCCTTCTCAGTATCTTCCCACTGGGGTTCTTGGGGATTTCCTCAAGGAAATGCACACCGCCTCTCAGCTTTTTCGTCTTTGAAACTTTGCCTGAAAATGGGCGAGAAAAGGAAGCGTTTTTAACTCCTTGCTCAGAATTTTTTAAAAGTTAGAGAGAGTTGAAGTGTTCATGAAAGTTGTGGTTCCCTGTAGACATTTTATAAGTACCGGGGTACATAAATCATAACGCAGAATGTACTGTCTACATATTATTGGTTATACACTTAATATAGCCTATATCTGAAAAGTTAAATGACATGGTAATGAAATATATGAAATAGGGTAACAAAGAGATAAGTCTAGAAAGTTCCAAACTTTGGGCTCTTTGAGTATTAGAATAACTTTAAGCGCCGGTGTCCACTTGTAAATGTCTTGTTTTTGTTTTGTTTTTGTACAAGTTCTGCTCTCTCTTTGATACTCAAACAAGCCTCTAGTGCCAACTCTCTAGAGTTTCATGGTCATTTAGGCACGTAGGCATAAGTAATAACTACCCAGTATTTGACCAGCAATTAACTTAGAGATAGGGATTCAGCAAATTAGACAACAACCCCTCCCAAAGGGTTACACTAACACATTACAAATAAATAAAAAGGTCCGACTTGCGCCTGATTTGTCCTGATTGCCTCCATGTGTATGTTTAATATGAATTGTATACTCAATATTATTACATTTATCTTCAACAAAACTCGCACCTTTGAGAAGCTATGAGAAAGCTTTTTTCACCGAAAAAGAATTTTAAGTTATAAGTTATAACATAAAGATGACTTAGGGGAGGCGCGGTGGCCCAGGGGTAGAACATCGGTTTCCGACGCAAAAGGTCCTGAGTTCAAATCCTGGCTGTTGCGTTCCCTACTGGTTGGGTCGATGTCAGTATAATGTGACCGGCTGAGACAGGAGTCATGGTATCCCCGCCCTGTCTCGTGTGTGGCAGCACACAAAATTGTCAGACGTCCGTCTTGGGGCCCGTCCACAATATAGCCTATATAGTGCTGCTGCTGTTGGACGTTAAACCAACCCAACCAACCAACCCAACCGTGACTCAAGTTATTCCTAGGGTGAGCCTACCTTCTACAAAGCTAGCTGGCCACCTGTTCCTAGGGTGAGCCTACCTTCTACAAAGCTTGCCACCTGTTCCTAGGGTGAGCCTACCTTCTACAAAGCTGCCACCTGTTCCTAGGGTGAGCCTACCTTCTACAAAGCTTGCCACCTGTTCCTAGGGTGAGCCTACCTTCTACAAAGCTTGCCACCTGTTCCTAGGGTGAGCCTACCTTCTACAAAGCTTGCCACCTGTTCCTAGGGTGAGCCTACCTTCTACAAAGCTTGCCACCTGTTCCTAGGGTGAGCCTACCTTCTACAAAGCTTGCCACCTGTTCCTAGGGTGAGCCTACCTTCTACAAAGCTGGCCACCTGTTCCTAGGGTGAGCCTACCTTCTACAAAGCTTGCCACCTGTTCCTAGGGTGAGCCTACCTTCTACAAAGCTGGCCACCTGCTCCTAGGGTGAGCCTACCTTCTACAAAGCTGGCCACCTGTTCCTAGGGTGAGCCTACCTTCTACAAAGCTTGCCACCTGTTCCTAGGGTGAGCCTACCTTCTACAAAGCTTGCCACCTGCCCCTCAGAGACCCCAGCCCCAGGCCTGAGCACCACGAAGGCTGTGGGCAGCTCCCCGGCAGCCTGGTCAGGGCGCCCCACCACAGCGGCGTCCTGGATGTCAGGGTGGGACAGGAGCAGCGCCTCCAGCTCGGCAGGGGCCACCTACAATGAGCGTCAAGAACAATAAGAGGATGCGATGGGCAGTAAATAGCCCTTTCTGGTTAGTTGTAAAATGTACGTTTATACACTCAACATGCGATATGCTGAGGGTAAAATAAATGTATAATTAATGGTGTTTTGTAGGCTCAATGGCGCTATATGAAATGCTCGTGAAATGTGGATAGGAGAGAAGCCCTCCTTTGGTTTTATGTCTTCTCCTTGTTTCCTATAAGAAGGTTAATGGGCCTCTATGGTGGCAAAAACGTAGATACGAGGAGATGGGTCCTTTTGAATTGATGTCGCTTTGTGTTCTTGTTTTTCCTTTTTTTTTTTGCCTGTAGTCCCTGTAATAATGGGCTCCAGTCTAAAAACAAAAACAGTTCAGGTAAATGCTTGTGTCTTTTCTTGTAATCTTTGGCGAATTTTAAGTTTATTTTGTATGCCGATATAAGGTAACCAAATGCAGATAAAAAAAAAAGGGACCGCCTGCTTGCTAGGCCAGTGCGCTGACATGCTGAGTTATCTGCACTCGATCTATGTCTGGATCGACAGTGATCCAACCTTCCTATATCATTATTCAGGAAATGTGTGAGAGCTTAAATTTATCAAATAACTTGGTGTAAAAAAAACTAGCAGGTAACACAACGTTCCCCTTCCAGAGAACATGAAAAAGTTAGCGTTGGTCTTCTATGTCTCGCTACCTTTCCTCCCTAACAATTTTTTTAGCTTAAATCAAAATAGAAACCACCACCATAGAGGATATTAACCTCTCAGTAATAGAATGGATCAGGAAAGGATATATCAAGTTTTGTCACAGCCTTGCTCTTTTTTCTTCTATCAATGCCACCTATTGTGATTTCTGATCATCCTTAGCTTGGCCTGACTTGAGTAGTAGAGCGTTTAACATTGTACATGTACTTCAAATCAGACTTGAGTGGCAGAGCGTATTACATTGCACAATCGAGCCAATCATATTTTGAAGTCCGTCTTTGTTTGGTTTGGCCAAAGTCAGAATAAAATAAAGAAATCAGCTCTGTCTCTGTGTGGAAGCACATAAAATTGACATACGTTAGTCCTGAAATCTGTTCACACTATGGACTAGCTATTTACAATGGACTATACGAAATCAACAAACCAATCCTCTACAAGAACAATGGAGATGTAAAACCCAGAGAGAGGAAAAAGAAGTCTTGAAACTATTTACCTGAGATCCCTTGTACTTGATCAGTTCTTTCAGTCTGTCCTTCATGGTAATAACACCATCATCGTTGAAATATCCAATATCACCTGAATGATAAATTTATATATACAACAAGAGCTTATAAAAACATAAAAACTGAAACAAAAAGTGCACTTTCTGAGTGAGAAAAAGCGTTCATTTTGACTGAAAAAACATAATTGCCCTTTATGGGATTATAACCCCCGACAGTGGATATTTCATCATCAAACGAACTTGCTACTAAAAGGAAACATAGATTAGGGTTCTATTGTACCTAATTTATTGAGAAGACAAGCCAATTTCAACCCTGTCAAAAGAATAATACGAGGCTAACATTTGTACATCAGTGCATATACGTGTTTAGAAGTGCAAAATATCCCACCTGTCCGCAGCCATCTGTCAGGAGTGATCATATCGTCCGTAGCTGCCTGGTTCTTGTAGTATCCCAACATCACCTGGGGTCCCTTGACCCACAACTCTCCCAGTTCGCCTCTAGGTAAGGTCTTTTCAGTCTCCAAATCTACAATCTTGAACAGAAAAACAAACAAATCTTTATAAAAAAAACAGGTGTTCGAAAAATAGTACCAAAAACATTTTTAAACTGATTTGATTGGCTGGTGATAGGTATTTATTACCTATGTAGAAAAACATTGGCAGAGTATCGTCCGAGAAACAGACATAAAAGAATGGCTGAATTTATGTGGGGATTAACTTTGTGTTAAAGATGCTGTCATAAGTAGCCACAAGGACAGGAAGCAGGAAAGGTAAAATCATCTGAAAATATAACAAGCTTTTAATTATGAGCCTCTCTTGTTGCTAATAACTTCTCCAATTTCTTTCAAGATTAATCTCCTTTCCGTCCAGTTGATCTCCCTCTTTCTCCTAAAATATTTAACGTGAGTGGAAAATGTAAGATCCATTACCTTGCCTAGGGTGTTAGTTAACATGTGCCCAACGGAACCGCTTGTGCTGCTTATGTCAAGGTTTGTCACGGGGGATGTTTCCGTCATTCCAAAGCCTGATAAGAAAATGGTGCGCGCATTAATGAAGCATGGTTGAAAGATGTCACGATGCGTAGCAATGTCTATAGACATTTAGCTTATCATTTAAACTGATATTTCGGCAACGTCTTTTACCTTTTCTTTTTTTTCTTCCCCCTCCTCCTCTTTTTCCAATCTATTCAATTTTTATATTCTTGTCTTTTCAACTCAATCCTTTTCTTTGTGTGTCTGTCTCTCTCTCTCTCTCTCTCTCTCTCTCTCTCTCTCTCTCTCTCTCTC
>RQTK01000992.1:134646-147590 GCA_003991915.1 Elysia chlorotica | reverse complement strand
CCCCCCAAAAAAAAAGAAAACGAAAGGTTGGCCGCCTGAAGAAGACTTAAGGGCAAAACACCAATGCTGAGATAAAAGCTACCTTTACTACATGCCGTCCTGAAGACCGAGTTCTACGAAGTAGGCCTACCTCAGAACAATTAAAATTAAGTGTGAAGAAATCTCACCACCGCGAGGTTGTCCTTGAACTTGTCACAGATGTCGAAGACCATCTGGTGCAGCGACAGTCCTGGCGGGATGTGGATGTCAGGCAGCGGGTTCCTCAGGATGTTGTCAGGGCCCACCGCCTGGAGCTGGAACTCACTGGGCCGGACCATGCTCACCGCGCGCGCCTCGACTCGCTGGACACCTGGGCCTGACGCCCGTGAGCTCTGGCCCACTTCGGACACCAGTCTGTGTTGCCGGCTGAGGACCCTCTGGTTTTGCCTGTCATGCAGAAACGCTGCTGAAGAAATCGCTCTGGGGCGAAGCTTCGCCTGGCATGGTGCCATTTGTCTTTGTCCAATGCTCTGAGGACTTTGCCTATGAAGAGCGAATGTCCGCACGGAATGACTGTGGGTGACATCGGCTGTTGCTGTGAGTTTGAGCTGCCACTGCAGGCGGCCCAAGACCTGCTGCCGAAGCTTTCTGCTGGCCATGAGTATGGTCAAACAATGGGTTCAACTTCTTCTTTGTTCTGAGCAGCTGGATTCAGTTAATGATGGTTATGCTGAAAATATAATCAGTTATAGTGTTCAGTTTAAAATTTTATCAGTCTGTCTTGCATTGTTATCATCTTCTTTATTCTGAGAAAAGTTTCAGTTGAGGACGGATCTACTGAAAAGGTCATTCTGTTCCTCAGTTTGAAAAATTTATGTATTACCTTTTTTACGATTTTGGGCAATTAAAGTCTTTTTGTGAAAGTGAAGGAGTAATTAATATTTGATATATATGTGTTGATGATGATGGGTTGGTTTAACGTCCAACATCAGCACTATATAGGCTATATTGTAAACGGGTACCAAGACTGACGTCTGACATTTGTATGTGCAGCCACACACGAGGCAGGGCTGGGATACCATGACTCCTGTCTCAGCCGGTCACATTAAACTGACACCGACCCAACCAGCAGGGAGCAAAATCACCAGGACTCGAATCATGTACCTTTTGCGTCGGAAGCCGGTGTTCAACCCCCGAAATACCGCCCTCCCCCTCCCTATAATATGTAGGATTCACAATTACAAAGATGCGATATTTTACATAAATTATAGTTCTTACAAAAGAACAGTGCAAGCTTAAACACTCAAGGGAGCTCCGCATGAAGACAACAAAATTAAATCGTAGGTACTAAACCTCTGAAGATTTTAAAACCTGAAGTTAGCACTGAATCTGATAAAACAAAACAAAACAAAAAAAGAACAAGTTTGATAATCTAAAAATCCAACAAATATGAAGAGCTAAGTAACGTTTTACGAGATCGCCTAAGACAATTGTGGCGGTTTAAAAACGACAACACTGAGATTCACCGAACATACTTTACGTAACGGGTATGCAGTTTCCTGCGGTTACAAGATGTGTGTCGCACGATAGTAATCTTGACCTCTTTAAATCAGCAGTGTTATCATTTTTTATCTTTGGAACGCCGGTAAATTTAGCGACCGATTTTAGAACAACTACGACACGATAGAAAGAGGGAGAGAGAGAGAGAGAGAGAGAGAAACTGGTAAAAGGACAGAGTGAGAGAGGCGACAGAGATAGGGAGAACGAGAGAGATAGAAAGGGAGCGAGAAAAAATGGGGGGAAAGGCGGAGAGAGAGAGAGAGAGAGAGAGAGAGAGAGAGAGAGAGAGAGAGAGAGGGGGGAAAGAGGGAGGAAAACTAGTGGGAAGCTAGAGAGAGGTGAGAGAGAGAGAGACAGGGAAGGTGATGGCTAGGGAAAAAGAGAGAACGAAATGTTGGGAAAGCCAAAGAGAGAGGAGAGAGAGAGAGAGAGAGAGAGAGAGAGAGAGAGAGAGAGAGAGAGATTGAAATGCAGGCGGACATTTCGCCTCTTCTAATGGCTACTTCAGCCGTCAGTACCTTAATAACCAAGATGCGTTTTACTATGAAATTTACATAAAGTAATGAAAATATTCTGCTGGTAGTACATGTTTGAAGGCAAAATCATCATGAATACCTTAACCTTAAATATTGCCTAATGGCCGTCGTGGTTATGTAATATGGCTCTAGGTAATAGCAGTAGCAGTAGTAGCAACAGTAGCAGCAGCAGCAGTAGTAGTAGTAGTAGTAGTAGTAGTAGTAGTAGTAGTAGTAGTAGTAGTAGTAGTAGTAGTAGTAGTAGTAGTAGTAGTAGTAGTAGTAGTAGTAGTAGTAGTAGTAGTAGTAGTAGTAGTAGTAGTAGTAGTAGTAGTAGTAGTAGTAGTAGTAGTAGTAGTAGTAGTAGTAGTAGTAGTAGTAGCAGTAGTAGTAGCAGCAGTAGAGCAGCAGCAGCAGCAGCAGCAACAGCAGCAGCAGCAGCAGCAGCAGCAGTAGTAGTAGTAGTAGTAGTAGTAGTAGTAGTAGTAGTAGTAGTAGTAGTAGTAGTAGTAGTAGTAGTAGTAGTTGTAGTAGTAGTAGCCTAGTAGTTGCTGTTGTTGTAGTAGAAGCAGCAGCAGCAGCTTCAGTGCACCACTGGTATCATAGATGTAGATTTAATGTATGAGATTCAAAACCTCAAAATGAAAAACGTTCAATAATTGTTTTTGTCATTATCTACCAATCAACAGTTTCGTATGGTACTTGTTTAAAGCGTAACATCCATATATATATTATTAAATAATCTTGTTATGCCCTTAGTACTTAGTCTATTTTGATTGTTCATGTCCAACATAATTTAGGTGCCACTAAACTGTGACTATTTCTGCCCAACTCTTCACGACAACTTAAATTAAATCAATGTTAGATAGCCAGGGAGTATAATTTGCTGAGCGACTGGTGAGCTACTCTGTGTGTTTTTACATTTACACGATAATGGTCCCACTCATTGAAGCTCTACAGGATAAGTTTCACTCATGAATACATGTACATGTTTTACTTTCAGTCGACCATATTTCACAGCGCCTATTTCTATCTATAGACTGCTGAACACATTGACTGATCTTGGTCTTGAGACACAATGCTTTGATGGAAGGCATATTTATAAAAAGAATATTGTCTTAACACGACTATGTGCTGTATTTGTTCTCGAATTAGGCCTAGGGTCAAGATAAGGCACGATTGTATTCATTTATTCGTTTACAGTTTTGTTGGGATTTTGTTGTAGCCAAACTTGATAGATCAAATATCGTCAATGTTCGAGATTTAAGTCAGGAAATTTCTAACCTGTGACACATTTAATCATCAAACCAAACCATACAGAAAGCTAGTGGGGTATATGCATAAACCAAAAGCACTAAGAGGGGTGATTTCATAGCTTCCCTAAAGAAGGCATGTGTGTCTAGTGCAAAAAAAGGATGTGATAAAAGCTGGTACATTGTAACTTGGTAACTCTTACATAAGTTCCCTTGCAACTGTCACGGTAGGAATAGCGTCCCCATTTCAAACATAAAAATATAGACATAATAGAATCCGACATAGATTTCTGAGTAGGAGAGGCACAGACAAAGAGAGTGAAACAGACAGACGGAAACGGAGACAGAGACAAAGACAGAGTGAGAAAGAGAGAGAGAGGGAGGGAGAGAGAGAGAGAGGGAGATAGAGAGAGAGAGAGAGAGAGAGAGAGAGAGATTGATGTGCTTACTTAGGTTATCCAACACAAAAACAGAACTAGCTGCGGTACCTGTTGTGTTAAATCGTAATTTAATACATTTGAATCCGAAAAACAACTAAAGCACAACCCACTACATCCTATTTTTTTGCGAAAGTAAACGTAACACACTCACTCCCAGCGCCTTGGAGATCAAGAAAAATTTCCAGAAGCGGGTGGGTTAGTGAACAGTTGAGCCGTAACACAACACAGAACAGGTTTTGACTTCCTAAAACCTTACCTTTCCATACTCTAGCGATATTAAGTAGATCTGCAACGATGCTATTAACTTGGATTTTGGAATATAAGTAAGTTTTACTATTAAAACTAATAAAAGGTAGCTCATCCTTTGTTTTGATGTAAAAGCATCAGAATACTTACAGCCTTAGTTTCCAAATCTTGGTAAAAATGCTAAACTTAATGGTAAATATTAAGGTCTAAGAATTATGAGCACAGTTACTAGCCTAGCTTTCTGTTACCTTTCTATTGCTTGGTTCCTTCCAAATGACGAATATAAATAGAAAAGGTAACAGCAGGTGGGAGAGAAACAGCTGCACATGTAGCTAGAAAAAATATCTACACTTGGGCCGTCTTGAAAGCCTGCAACGCTAGAAGCAAACAGTCGTACATGTGAAATCTCTGACAATCGATGCATCAGCAGCAGAGGACCTGAAACTCCCTGCTTCAGAGAAGGAAAGAAAGTTGGGCCTGAGTTTGCTACTAGAACGCCTAGAGGGCAGCCAACCGCCGTCTGTCATGGACCATAGACCATAACACACACTTATCTTGGCCTCAGTCTGTCCGGTCAAGGTAAGCACTAACTGACCGATTGACCTGTTTGGTGCACCTGCTAGCACTGCCTACTTGCGTTGCCAGTTACTGTCCTAAGGCAGCGTTAAGAGAAAGAGCGAGGCGTCCCGAGGTTCAGGCCAAGCTACGATGAATGCGCTGTCGCGAAATAAGGGTAACAATGCTACCAGTATGTGTCTATGGTTGTTGTTACCATCTTAGTATTATTATCTATAATGATACAAAAGACTTGAAAAGAGTATTTTTATTGGTTCACATACTCAGCCAACTTGGAACTCTGGACTGAAATTTAGATGGAATAAGAGAAAAATCGTTTTCAATAAAAAAAAATGTGTTGATACAACCTTTCAATCTTCTTTACTGTACAAATAGGCTTATCGTGCAAGACAAATAAACACAAACAAAGTCAAAGAGAATCGATAAAGCCAACAAAAAGGCATGGGCTACGCGTTTCCTTTATTTTTAAAGTGTAATGTGGAAAATCAGACCTCTAGGTTTATATCAAGCTTTCTGTTTAAAGACTATATATTTTTATTGTCACAATGCATGCAAGAAAATTTGGTTTTAAAATGCAAAACTATTTCTACCATGTAAGTGAGACGACGAAATATTAAATTTCATCTCAGAGTGTAGGGTTTGTGCTGTGGTTTCTCTAACAGTGGATGTGATATGGAGCAACAGTTTTAGTATGTGGTTTGTTAATATCCTTTAGGAATTAAACAGAACAACTTCATCAAAAAAATTCCTTCTCATGTAAACACATGTTTTACACCAAAAAGAAATATCACATAAAAACGTTTGCTCAGTCTGAAATAAACCTTGGGTTGGGTCTCTGTGGCAAATAAAGAGATGATACAAACATTCTCATCCATTTTTAGTTAAACACAAGTCCCGAAAGTTTTCTTCTTTAAGGAGAAGAGGGCGTGAAAATTATCTAAAAATTATTTTTGTAAAACCTTTATCGCAACGGTATGCCACATCACAGAGAAAAAGCTTAGCCCCTTTTTATCTTATTTTCAAACACAATTGTCAACAACTAATGTATGCTTTACCGTCATTCACTCAAATGAAACAGCTAAAACGAAGTTGTTACAACTATTGAATCAAAAACTGAATTAATACCGAGCACGTAATATATTCAAACACCTCACAGATTAAATAATAAGATATAATCAGAAAAATATAATGTATATACTAAACATCTAATAATATTCACCATAAATCAGTAAATATCCACTGAAATATTTCTACTAGTATCAGATCACATACTCCTTCTACCGAGCATTTGTTTTACGAAGAAAAGTTTTCTGACACAATGTGAGAACAAAATAAAACACCAAGCCACAACCTTGGCCTCTGCTAAATCCAACCGGGCGTCCTGAATTGTTTTTCCCAACCATTCTCAAACAAGGACGACTGGGATGCCAAGCAACAAATAGAACTACTTGTACTTGAAAAATTAATGTGAAGGGCGCACTTAACGTTCATTGGTACGAACAAGGTTTACAGAGCACCAATCATGGATTCTAGTAATACTAATAATTTTAATTTAGCAAGTGTGCTTAAGTGATTTTTAAATAAATGTTATATGTAATATCTTTGCAGAGTCTAAATCTATGCTCTATATGAAAATAAATAGAAGTAGATAGGTCAATAATATAAACAATACACTGGATATGATCAGGATCTAAAGATCGCCGTGCCTGGACATAAAATATTGTAAGAGCGCCCTTCAAAGGACAGAAAATTACAAAATTCATAGCATTTTCAGATGAGCATAATGTATGAGTTCTATAAATACTATGGTCGTATCTACAGTTCAAAAGCTAAACACTGAGTAGTCAACAATTCAAATTCTCTAAAATTCACCGAAAGAAATATCTGATCTTGATGAATCACCTCAGGCGAAAGACATTGCTCTCTGTTACCGCTTGTCCAATGACAATGGGCATTTATGAGCGTCTTGTAAGGCTACCACATTATGGTCAATACAATATATAATAGTAAGGCCATTTTGAAAAAAAAGTCGTTATTACCTATTATTTAAAATACTTGTAATGCTTATTCGTATCAAGCACGATTTTTGGAATATGATATCATGAGAGAAAAAAAAACACAAAAACAATTCAAGACAAGGGAGTGCAGTGGTCCACGCGAAGCTTACTAAGAGAAAACAACAAAAAAAGAGAATGAAAGAACTAGAACAGCAGAGAAAGTAACAGAAGCGTTGAAAATGAAAGCATGAAATAATCGTGATGTGCGAAGGGATATGAGCGCCAATGTTACAGTATAGTACTTGGTGGATGGAAGGATCACTAAATATTCTATCCTAAAATATCTCTGACAACATCTGTGTATCAGTATTTAGCTGCCCGTCACCCTTGTTACTACTTTTTTTTTTTATATATATATAGTGCTTAATCAATTCTGACAAGTATGTTCCTGTGTTTTTAAAAAAGACAATTTTTTTCTCCGCAGACAATAAACATAATGATCTGTTTGATTGAGATCCTGTCAAAGCCGTGAATGACATTCCTAATTATTATTTTTTTTTTTTTTTTTGCAAGATGCTGATTTATTTTTTCCATATAAATGTGATGGCGCCATGATATTTTTCAGGCAATAACAGAACTTACAAATCGTCAACTCATCGAAAAAAAAGACAAATTTAGAAAGCTGATTGGCCTCTAAACTATCCAATTATTACGGAGCCGCCAAGTGTTCAATTTGCGCTTTTTGAAAACAGGCATCACTCAATGTTGAACAGATTTGTATTGATATTGAAATAGCTAATGGTTTTATTTCTGAAAACTTCCCAATCATTCAGCTAGATGTCAGAAAAAGAAACAAAAACAATTATTTCAAATTGCTTAGTGGCCTTGGAGCATCGCGCACGTTATAACTGTCTCCATATAATTATATGGCTAGTATAATCTAACATCATCGACACTCTCCTATTTCTCAAAAGGAAGACCTGAACCATTGCCTTTTTACTGCACCTACTACTACTACTACTACTACTACTACTACTACTACTACTACTACTACTACTACTACTAGTAGTAGTAGTAGTAGTAGTAGTAGTAGTAGTAGTAGTAGCAGCAGCAGGATTACTTTATTATAATGTTGTTAATTCCTGTACAATATGGCTATTATGAAGCAGATTGTCGCTGGCCCGGTATCAGTGGATGTAACACAAATCTGCAGACTGAATTCAGGACAAATTTAATCGGTCAGATAACACCAGCGTGGATAGCATGAGTGCTGAATGATAGGTCTTTACTGATAGTGAGGGCACCAGAGCAGTAACTGACCTTTGATTTTAGTATCAATGGTGTTATCGTGGAGCTGAATATAGGTCAGTAATAGCTGATTATAATGTTGAACTCGAATAGTTAAAATCTGAAACATCACGTATTTTAATAACTTTAACTTTGTTAAAGTGTTTCCTTACTCTTTCATGGTGTTTGCAATTTGAAAAAAAGTTTGATGTCCCAATTACATTTTTTTCTTAACAGTAATTTTCAGAAAATAGAATAGGGCCTATACCTTATCAACTTTGATAGGACGCTTGGTTTACAAAACTGTTTGGAAACCTTGGTAATAAGAAAATAATTATTCCCCAAGTTTTGCAACTACTAACGAATACATGAATATTCAGCAACCGTCTTTTAAACAACGTAGAATTCTTTCTTTCTTTTTTCTGTTTTTTTTTCAGCTCGCATTAAAGACAGCTCTGCCTTTATAATTGAATAAAAAAATCTATTTTATTTTTTTATTTTTTTTTGTGAACGCAGCTGCTAAGAGAAGTCTAGACTCTCACCTTACGAGATAAAATCTGCGTGGACTTTCCGCAGGTTCAAAAAATCAGGTAACTCGATCTGCTGTCTTTCACAAGCGCAGAAAGCAAGGCATGGATTTAGCGAGAAATCTGAGTTACAGTCATCTATTATTTTACTTCATTTCTTGAAACTCTCGGTATTTATGATGTTATACATTTTTTTTAAGTCTTTTTATCTTGAAGTGCAAGTCCCCCGCTCAGTTTTAGTTTTTTTTTTTCTTTTTCTTTGTAGGTGCAGTATTGTCTTTTCCAAATGAGTAAATTCGTTCTTTTTGTACTTAATTTAAAAAAATTTTGATAAATTATACTTTAGCAAATTAATCTAAATTGGTAGAAATGGCACGTTTTCAACAATCAATTCATGATTTAAAATTTGTTAGAAATCTTAGTAATAAATATATAGAATATAATTATGTTTATTCGAAGACTAAATTAAAAAATATATATATATTAGCTACTAGAGTTCAGTTTTTAGAAACAAAATGGCGCTTTTTTAAATAATCTAATTTGTTCCCCAAAACACGCGAACTAATTTGAACTTTTGATGCCAATGGCATTGATTTTGGTGATATTTGGAAATATGTTCTTGGAAAAAGAAATAACGATAACTAATGTCGTGTGTCATATGAATTTGCTCAGGTCATATTATGTTTTTTTTAATTGTTTTTTTTTCTTATTTTTTGCGTTTATTGTATTGAAAATGTCCATAACATTTCACAAGTCACTTTTGAATAATTTCAGTTTCACTGGATGAGAGGGAAAGTTTATGTATGCAAACGCGTAGAGTGAGTCTTTTCACTATCACTCGCATCTCCCGCTGTGAAATGTGCATCTGTTTTCTGAAAAATGATAGAGTTATAACTTGATATATCCTAGCGTCAAGAGCAAAGCTAAAGTAAAAGATTTTACAGTTTGGATTGCAAACCGTTTCTTCGAAGTTTTTTAGAAGGTAGTTTTGATTTTAAAAATTTGGCTTATGTCATGTAGGAAAAAAGAAGAATGAAGTAAATTAAGGGGGCGAAATAATACTTGGGTCAATATTGTTTTTGTGTTCGGCGTATATTAAATTCGGGTTTTTTTAATATGATTATGTTTTATATTATTTATGGCCTTTTCCAGAGATTTATTCAAACGGAAACAACATGACTGGTTAATATTAAGTACGATAATAACATAATTATGATTATGTCAATTTTTCCTTTTAGAGCTTAATTTGTGGGTCTTTTGTTCAACACAAAACAATAATCGCTTATCCTGTTTACACATAGATCTGCACTTATCGGATCTTCACGTTCTTTTTACATATTTAGATGCAGCACAAAAAGATGTACATTGTGAGGGAATTATGATAGAACAGGAGGGGCAATCCATATCAATCAGATGTCTCAGACAAGAACGAACCAACGGGTTACTGCCCTTACACCAGTCCTGAGTATTGGTTTAAAGTAAGACAATACCATTCAGTGTCGATCTATGTTTTTATTTTGTACTTTGTTTTGTTTGTTCATCTTTTGCTCATCATCATCATCCTGATCATCATCATCATCATCATCATCATCATCATCATCATCATCATCATCATCATCATCATCATCGTTTGGTTGTCATCCCAGTCGAAGCAGACAGCACTGAAAGGTGGAATAATGTGCGAGACACCCTTATATATGGCGATGATATTCAGTGATCTTTAGGTAAAACGCAAACCTGTTTACATAATATATAACAAATGCTCTGGGCGAGTGTTTGGCTCCAAATCGTAAGGTATCGAGTGGGCAAACACGATTAGGAAAAATGATTTTGTCGATTTCGTCTGCTAATGTTTGGGTTAGTGTCAGTTGCTTTAATGGGATCGGCTGAAACATGAGTCCAGGCGTTCTCGCGCTGTCTCTGTATAGCAGCACGTCAAATTATCAGACGTTAGTCTTAGAACTCGTCGTCGATATAGCCTAGTAGCTGTTGACTAACGTTAAGAAACCAACAAATAAACAAAACATAGCACTAAAGCATTGGTAGCTAAAGGATAACACTGCTGAGGTACAGTATACATACTCGTGGAAAATACCAAAACGTTAAAGTCACACTTTGTAATTAGCAATAATTATGTTGAATCTCCAATCCGAGCATATAGAAACTGAAAGAGAGAAAATTGCTCTTAATTTAACGTTCCATAGTCCCTTTACGGCGCCAAGTCCCAAATAGGAAACAGGTCATTGTGTTATACAGAGGAAGAGAGGGAGAGTTAAAAAAAACACAGATAAAAAAGACAAATGGACAAAGAGAGAGAGTTGAGTTGAGTTGGTTTTAACGTCCAACATCAGCATTATATAGGCTATATTGTGGACGAGCCCCAAGACGGACGTCTGACAATTGTATGTGCTGCCACACGTCGGGAATACCATGACTCTTGTCTCAGACGGTCACATTATACTGACACCGACCCAACCAGTAGGGAACGCAACCGCCAGGATTCGAACTCGGGACCGTTTGCGTGAGAAGCCGCTGTTCTACCCCTGGACCACCACGCCCCCCCCACAAGAGAGAGAGAGAGAGAGGACAAAGAGGAAAAAGGCAATTCAAAACTTTAGCTGCAGTAAAGTAACAATATATTCTTTATAAAAGACTATAATAGTGACATAACAATAATTATTGTAATTTGTTATGGTTAAAAATTTAGTCGGCTGTAGGAAAAGTAAGACTATGCAATTTAAAACAATAGTGCAAAATTAATGTTTGTAACTTCATATTTTGACTACTTCGGAGAAACCTGTTCGCTTATAGGAATCATTTGGATTTATTTATTTCAGCCGAGGTAAATTAAACAAAGAATCATTTAAAATATTACTGTAGTTAAAATTTCTTGAGTCAAACAGGAAAAACGAGACAACAAATACAGCTATAAGGAGTAGCCCCTTAGGCCCAGTGTGGTTTGTATTTCTTTACAGGAGAGACGCTTTCTCTTAATTTAACGTTCCATAGGTTTCCAAGTAGTCCCTTTACGGCGCCAAGTCCCAAACCAACCTCTGACAATTTTGCGTGTCGCCACACAAACACAGAAGTCATGTCTCACGCGCTCACATTACACTGATACAGACAAAACCAGTAAGGGGCGAAATCCTATATGCGCAATGTTCTTCACCGTGGATTTGAACAGGATATCATCCGGTTGGGAGCTCAACGCTCTAGAGATCGCGCCAGCCCCCCCCCCCCTGACGCTTTTGGTTTGTTTTATTTTGTTTTTGGTGGGGGGTTTTTGGTGTGTGTTTGTGCAAGTTTGCAAAGCCAGATGAACTCAGGGTGAATGCTGAATGGGATGCTATGATTATGCATTGTGTGCTCTACTTAGTCAGCATCCATCCCAAGAGAAAAATCGAAACGGAGGGGCAACTGTAGGGAGTGTTCAGGCGAAATACCGGTTAATAGCTCAATAAAATGATGAAGTTTGATCTATCAGTCTCGTATTTTGGGAGTGTGATAGAGAAAAGGAACTTAAATAATTGACCAGCTGCTGGGTTAGCTCGGCTAGTCAGTTAAGGTCAATGGGTCTCCTGTGACCTTCGTGTATGCTAAACCATCTAGAAAATGTAAAACGGTGTGCGCTAGACCATCATACTTATTTTGCTCTCTAGGTTAGTTAAAAAAGCAATGCCAGCTTCATTGCTATTTCTATAGGTAAGCTCAATTTACAGGAATATCAAATGCTTGATAAAGCTATTTCAATTATTTTTCCTTTTATATAGTACAGGAAAAATGGAATTTAACCTACAACTAATTTATTTATATTATTTATGTAGCAGGGTATGGTCTAAAGCACTTCCATTTTAAGGTTTTCCAAAGTCAGTAGGGCGGGGCATGCCTTTATTTACATTTGAAATTTGAAATGTTTTCACTCAAGCGTGTGCATGGAGCACCATACTTAGTACTAGCATGCCACTAATTGTAGAACTTTCGTCTCAATTCCGATTGGACAATATTTCCCTAAGGGACTGTCATGACTGCCTTTGTTGTTCCCTGTCATGGATGCCTTCGTTGCGAATGTAAACATGAAGTTTTACAGCGTTCACTTTTTTTGTTTAGTTTTTTTAGAGCGTAAATAGTATAAACTATTTTTTTTCAAACTAGGCCTAATGTTATTTATATCCGTTAGTTTTTCTTACTAGAGCTGTATTATAACACGTGAAGTGAAGCTATTTCATTAATCAATCTTTAATCATCCCTTAAATTGAATTACTTGATGTCAATGTGTTCTTTTGTGTGGTTTTATTTTGTTTTGTTTTTTTATATTATTACTTTTAAATCTAGATAAAGATCATCGCCTCAGCAGTTAAAATTTGCTAAAAATTGACGAGCGAGTTCTGTAGTTGTTGGGTTGTTGTTGTTGTTGGTTTTTTTTTGTTTTTTTTTTGTTTGTTTAGTGTCATTGTGCGCGTTTTTTCTCTTTGTAAATGGTTTACCAAGAAGAAGAAGAAGAAGAAGAAGAAGAAGAAGAAGAAGAAGAAGAAGAAGAAGAAGAAGAAGAAGAAGAAGAAGAAGA